>WTSP01027263.1:39323-116841 GCA_025331215.1 Actenoides lindsayi | reverse complement strand
GAGAAGAGAAGAGAAGAGAAGAGAAGAGAAGAGAAGAGAAGAGAAGAGAAGAGAAGAGAAGAGAAGAGCGAAAAAAGAAAAAAAGAAAAAAAGAGAAAGAAAAAAAGAGAAAGAAAAGAGGAAAAAAGAAGAGAAAGAAAAGAGAATGAAAAAGGGAAGAAAAAAGAGAAAAGGGAGAGGAGAGAGAAAGGGAAAAGGCAAAGAAGAAAAGGAAAAAAGGAAAAGGAAATGCTGTACTGGTATCTGTGTCCTTCCCAAGCTAGATTTCCCCCTGTTCCTGTGAATTTTGCCATGTAGCAGGCTGTTCATGGCAAAGGATTAAATACAACTTGCTTGTCACTGGATGGGATAGGTCCCTTCCCTGCCTCTCCGCTCTGCAGCAGAAAGGATGGAGATTTAATTAGACCAAATCAAAAGCAGCTTCCAGAAAACAAATATGATGTAAAATTGTTTTCATAATCATGCAATGGTTTAAATTATATCTCTTAATGAATCTTTTTAATGTAATATATAAAGCCGGAAAACATTTTAAACCTGACTTTATTGGTCTTTTTGAAAGGGCATCGGGACTTTTTAGCCTGATAGACAGTCTGTGGCCACCAGGAGTGCCTGTAAAAGTTCCTGGACAAAGTCAAGACTCTGAAATGGTAAGTCTTGTTATTATGGAAATGAATTTTTCACTCACAACTACTATTTTTGTTGGTAGTGCAATCATGTTTACTTTGGGAATCAGATTCTCTCTCTTTAGCTACTGAGTTTTGTTTTACTGGTTCTGGCAACCTCCTAGGCTAACCTGAAGCCCTCTGGATCAGCAGCATCTTTCCAAAATTATGTCATTAACCCCTTAATAATCTTCTAGAGCTAGACTAGGAGGATGTCCAGACAAATTACTCCTCTTCTTGCAGAGGGAAAGAGATATTAGATAGCATGGAGACGGATGAGAAATCCATATACATGGGTGTTAACTCATTTCTTTGAAGCACTTTTCAGCCTTACATTCAAAACCACTTTTCTGAGCACTAAGTTCTGTGAAGACAGACTGACTGCTGGAATCAGGTCTCTTACTAAGAATGACTGATACTCATTCCACAGAGGATCATTCTGCTGCTGCAAGTTTTTGTCTGAGTGGAATTTTTTAAGTTGAGATACATTTTTCTTGATACACACAGTGTAGTTTTATGCACAGTTTTATGGAAGCAGTTTTATACATAGGTACATAAATAACATTGCCAGCACGTTGATGATGTTATTGGGAATATATCTGTGGAACTGATTTCTTTTTGGTCATATTTACATTCAAATACCTTCTTTAATGCTGTCAGAGGCAAACAGAATTTGGGTATCAACTTATTTTGTTTTTTATTTTCCTCATGCATGTTGTTTTTTTTAAGGGGTGGTCAACTGTCTTTAGCAGAGTCTTATTTCTTTTATTAAATTAAATACGTCATTAAGAACAAACCACTAGAATAATATTTTACCATATCCACAATAAAAGATATTTCCTCACATTGTCTTTCTTTCTGAGAAGCCTGTCTAGCTTGGGCCCTCTTTAAGTGGTGATTGATAAAGTTGTTACATCATGGTACTTTTTAAGGGGGAAAGAAAAATCTGGCATAACACAAAGAGAGCAGTTCTTGTAGCTGTTGTGTTCCTGTTCTTCATTATCTCCTTGTGCTGTCCTGGATTTAATTTGGCAGCTTTAAAAGTTTGGCAGCTGTTTACTATCACAAAAACCCACCCACATGCAAAAGTCCCCAAATCTTAGCAAAGTTATAGATATTAAATAAAAAAAAATAAATAAAAAATTAAAAAAATAAACCAGGACACTCCTACCATGCAATAAAAAAGTGCAAACCCAACAACAAGCATCTTCAAATAGTCGCAGTGTTTGCCGAGCGTCCCAAATCATGAGATGTTTTTGTGATGAGGATCAATGTCAGATTATGGAAAGAATGATACCCACAAGCTGATTTCACTTATTACTTGTGAATTTCGGTTTATTAACTCAACTTCTACTTCAGAGAGTCATTGTTATTAACCATGTAATTTTGTTTCCCCATCCCTCTTAAAATGTAAATTGTGTGGTTCGTTTTGGCCATTCTTGTAAAACTCAACTTGCCAGATTAAAGTGCCGTTTCTTTTCCTTACTTTTTTAATAGATGACAGCTAATCTTCCTCCTCCCAGCTTCTGTTACATCCTTACTGGTGAGTCTGGTGAAATAGACGTGGAAGTGGATGAGGAAGAACAGATTTCTAATTTGTACCAGCCACCAGCTGTTCGTGGTCTAAAGGATATTCTTCAGGTAACCTGTTTTGCAAGTCAGATAACAAATGCTTTGTACCACTGGATTTATTGTGTTTGTCTCATTCCCTGTTTTTGTACTATTTCCAGATCAGTGGTTGCAATGAACGTTGTAGCTTTTGGGCACAAGTGCTGTATCTAAGGCTGCAGGTAATCTTTTCCACTTGGCAATTAATTCAACATAAAATCAACATAATGTTTGTGTGAAGAAGCCAGCATTTCTCTTGTTTAGGAGAAAACTCAAAACCCTTTTTGGATTATCTTCAAGAGCTGTATGAGCAGAATTATCACCAGATCTAAAATGCTTATGAACGGGTAAAATGAACTGCATCTCCAGTTTCTATACTATCCAGTCTAGCAAGTGAATTATTTCCAAATAAATTGCTATCTAACCAGAGAAAATATTGCACCCTGGTAAAGGAGCTTGCAGGAAGTTGATCGAGACTCGATTTATAGCTAAGTGCTATCCTTAGGTACTTAGCAAAAAGTTCTTGGTCAGTTGAGTGTCTGGGGTTAGAATTTAACAGATGATGGTTATATAAAAATACAGTTTTGCTCTTTGCATGCAAGTGTGTAGACTACTTTTGTTGACTTCAGTAGAAGCCCCTCAGGCAAATTTGGCTTTTATGGCGCAGTTAGTAGAAAGGAAGAACTCTTAGGTAAATACATGTGCCATCCTTGCTATGTTGGAAAGCTTGTAATTATGTTTTATTCATTTGTTTCTGAATTATGCTATAATTTTCTTTCAAAATGTTACTAATACTCTCAGTAGTTAAAAGGAATTTTTTGTTGCTGATTTATTTTTTTTCCTGGCAACTGGATCCTCAGTACAGCCAGCACTGAATTCTGGTGGAGAATAATTAGCAATTGTCCATCAGCTCCACAAGAAACAAAGTGTGAATCAAAGCATATGAACCAAAGACAAAGAAATTCCAGAACGACCAGCAAAATAGCTGGAGATGCTTCCCACCAGTGTGAGACATAAATTTAATTTAGGTCTTGCCCTTTTGCTTCAAAAGCCAGTGAGTTATGATTTAATTTTCAAGCAGGGAGTACATTTAACTCCTGAGATGAGAGGCATCCTTTGTGTTTTTTCCATGCTAAGTGAGAATTTAACAGAGCCTTTGCAAATGTGAAATGAGGACTAGCTCGATGGGTTCTTCAGGGTGCTAACAGAAAGATGGACATGTACATATGTAAACTTCTATTTCCAAGAAACCTGTTCTGTTAAACAATAAAATAAAATTACAGGCCTGTAGCATACTAGCCAAACAACTCTGTATTCAGTAATGTCTACATCTGAGAAGCTGTGGCTCATCAGTAGTCTTTTGTAGAAGGACTTCATCGTTAAATTAGAGAAAGGATGAAGCATGCAGGAACAGACGTGATTTGGAAGAATGGAAGCTTGTCCAGCAGAAAAAAAGGACCATAATTCCTCCATGCTACTAGGAGGTTTACTAGCTGGTCTTTTAATGATTATTCACTCACTGAACTGTTAGCAATAAATTTTCAGAAATCAACAATATGAGTGCTCAGAAGTTTTTAGAAAGTAAGGTTGGAAAAGTAATAGAAGGTATTCTTCTTCTGCATATAACTACTCCAGGAATGTAAAGATATTTACCTGCTGTTGGTGTATTGTTTGCCTAATCCTCCCAGGAAAAGGTCACGAACAGCAGCTTGTTTTCTGCAGTTGCCTTTGGCAAGAGGACATGCCCTTCCCCTGCAAAATCATCAGCTCATAAAGTGAGGAAGGGACTTTGATTTGGTTTATTTTGCAGATTTTTTTTTTATTATTGGATACCCTGCAACATGAGCTAACTGAAATATACTTTAAAAAAGTATTTATGTAGCTACAATATTCTGAGATACTTCATTAGTGTGAAGGAGGAATGGCAATACACTTCTATTATAACTCAGAAGCTGTACTGGGGTACAGCAGGAATATGAGGAAATATATTCCATCTGTGGTTAAGGAGCTGTCCTTCCTTATAACTCAATCCTGCTGCTATTTGTCTGTTGTGTCCTCTCTGTTCAGAACAAATTGTCACACATAGCAAGAGGATGATTTTATACTAACTTGTGATTTTTGCTGTTGTTATTATTATTTACTTTTTGGATGATCCTTCTGAAAGCCAGCTTTTAATGCCTTAGTAATTCTCATGGGACAGCTGTAAAAAATGCTTTCTTTGAAGCTGGCCTAATGCTATCTACACAGAAGAGGTACTCAAATGTATGGAGTTACTGGGCAAGGAAACAACGTCACTGCAATAGGCAGCATCTATTGTATTAGGGCACAACCATAATATCTGAGATAGGAATTATCCCAGCCATTATTTACAATTACTGCATTTGTTCTGACTGCTGTTTGCATGAACAGAAAGCTTATTTTAGTACAGTTGATAGTTTCCACGTTGGAATTCAACTGAAGACAAAAAGTTGGGGTTCTCATTGCATTACCTTATGCTACAAAATATTTACATGGTATGTGTCTCTCCGATTATTGTAGTATATGATTTTCAATTAAATGTTGTAAGTATGAATTGTTTATTGGCAGCCTAATTAAAAACAGTAACAAAAACTTTTTTAAATTAGGTGATTTCATCTAAGATAAATATTTAAAAATGTGAGAATCTTAATATTTACAAGTTACTTGGACTGGTAAATGTGAAATAAGCTTTATTATTAAACCCATTTTTTGGTAAAGCATGGGAAAATTCATATACACACACAGATACTATAAAAGCTGTGTTATAAAGAAAGAAGAAGGGCGTGAATCTTCAAATTGTAACCCATCTGATTTTATTAGAGACCCCGGAATAAGCACTGCTGTGGATGTAATGTCTGGCTGGTCTCTCTTGTTCATCATCCTGGTGTGGAATGGTTTAAAAAAACACTATTGATTTTGTGGTAATTATTTTCAGATATGAAGGCTGAGATGAAATGTAGGTGTTTTGTTTGTGACATCAGTAGCTGTGATATACTTTAATTTAGTCACACCATGGTATTTTTATACCTTAGGCATAAGACTCTCATTGTCATTGCAGATTCCTATGTCTCTTACTTAGGAGTTATCTACTTACCTATTTCTGTGCATCATTCAAGTATTTAGAGATGTCTGTTCAACAGAAAGAAAAACCTCCAGCTTTGTAACTTGCAGTAGCTATTAGCCAAGGACTGGACAGTAGCTGTTAGCCAAGGACTGGACAGTAGCTGTTAGCCAAGGACTGGTGCTCTTGGGAATCAGATAAAAGTACATGGAAAATTTGCTCACACAGGAATAATATTGGTAGTAGTGTTAGCTTAGCTTTTCTTTTTTTAAAGGCAAAAATTATATAAGTCTTTGTTCATCAAGACATCCTATCAACTTTATTTATATATCTCATATGTAGGATAAGAATATACAGTATATATAGCATATCATATTGTTTAAATAAAGTATATTTTCAAGTCCCTAGTACAGTCCAAGTGAGTTATGACAAAGCATGATACTTGATAAAGGTAGGGCCAAGATTCCACTGGGTGAACCTCAGAAAGTTAATTCAGGGTAGAGATGTTTGTGTCTGCAGTAAGGAATAATGAAAAATTCCAAAAAAGCTTTGATTCATTATCCTTTATGAGCCCTAACTGTAATGATTTCTGTCAATTTTATTAGCTATTTCAATACGAGGATGTTATTTTAGTCTTTCCTTCTACTAAAAATTAACAATTGCATTCCAATTTTTCATTTTTTGATTATTTTTTTTTAATCATAGACAAAGCACAGTGCTCCTATAAATCAAAGTGAGGTTTGGTTGTTTGTGACTGACTCCACATTGCAAAATGGGGTTCCTGGCACCCCGAAAGTGGTTGCTGTGTCGGTCGCTGCATCGTGTGTTCTCGGGACGGAAATCGCAGAAGCCCTCGGTGTTGCCTCGCGGCTCGTCTTCTTCAAGGATGTGCTGTGGGGAAATGGTAAGTTTTACACGTGAGTTTGAGGCATTTGGAATCAAAATGAAATCTTCTCCTAGTCTCTGACACTGCAACACGTGAAATTTGAGCGGGGTTGTAACTAGAGCTTTCCTATAAGGTTTTTTTGTTTGTTTTGTTTTTGGCTTGATCTCAAAAGTAAAGGAGAAATTTGGTGATCTTGCTGTATGTCCATCGGTGTTTCTGTCAGTCTTCCCTGATGGCTGGTGAATTTTAATGACCAGTGTCAATCAAATTTGCTAGCAGACAGAAGACTGAAAGACTGGCAGGTGGTCTCGATGATCGCCGTAGGTACCTTCCCACTGAAATAGTCTATTTTATCAAGAAACTTGGTTTCATTTGTTTTGATATTGTTGCAGAAACTTGTTTTATTGAATTTGCTACCTCTGAAGGGAGTCAGAGGGGGAATCTAGAGACTCACGTGTCCCTGGACACAGAACTTTTACCATTCTTCTATACCATCTTAGCTGTGAGCCTTCTCCACCGAACAGATCGTGTAGGGACGGTAGTTAACTTGACATTGATTTTTGGTTTCTGTTTTTTGAGGTTCAGGCACTGTTCTGTACAGTGCCTGGAGCTCTCACCTTCAGTCATTTCCAAACATGTAAGTGGACTGGAAGCACCAACCTGTGTAACTGGCTGTGTGTCTGGAGGCAAAAATCTCTGCTTTGGAGAACAAAACATTGCTTGCACCTCCTCTCTGCCATCTTTGCAACAAAATCAGACCACCCAAAGGGGTGCCCAAGCTTGTTACCAGGGAATAGGCAATAAGGTGTTTGCAGGGAGCATGGTGTGATGCAGTCAGTGGGGAATTGGATTCTTTTCTGCCATGTCTGAATTTTTAAAACATCTTTTTTTTCCCTCTTGGGTTGCAAAATGTAACGAGAGCGCGATGCGTGTATCGCCGAAAGCAAAATATTTTGTCATTGAGAAAACCTGATGGAGTCTGTCCATCTGTTTGGCAGCTGGCAGAGATCGCTGTCTTTATTGGCCATGACAATTACCATGGTCACCTTTTTCCTTGTTACTGTACTGAGCTGAGATGTCTTTGTTGGCAGGTAGGATTATTTGTGTTGAACGTACTGTTCTCCTGTTACAAAAGCCTCTTTTGTACTCGGCTGCCGGTGCTGACCTCAGTGAGCTGACTGGCCCTGTCAGACTCGATGAGCTGGATTCTACAACACAGGCCAACTCCGTTTGTGCTCTCAGAGGTTTGTACGGCCCTTCCTGCAATGAATGCGGTTAATTACTTGTGCTCACTTTAATCTTTCAGGTCTTCGTATTGATTTCTTGCACAAACAGCATGGAGGGATGAAAAAGCACAGTGTTGCTGTGGGTCATGAGGGTATTTAAGCTTTTGTACTTCTCTGTGGGCTCTGTTTGCCTTGTGCTGGCCAAGCTCTGCTCCCACTCACTCATACCTCAGGATAAATGTTTGATGCACCGTCTGGTTTATTATATTTCTCCCTTCACCGTCTTCTTGCAGGAGCCTTCTGTTCACACCAGCCTTATTGATGTTGGCAACAGAAAGGTATACTAATATTTTTTAGGCAGATGGATAAGATACGCTAGCCAGATCCTAAATGGTAGGGGTTAGTGTCTGATTTCCCTGGAGCTTTGCTGCAATGGGGCAATTTAATATTTCACCATAGTCATCTAGCGTAAGTTGGCCAATATTTGCTCACCAGCCACTTTGGATCGTTGCTTTGTCTAATATTTCAGTGCTACCACTAACCATGCAGAAACATTTCTTACAATGCGTTTTCTGACGTTCCTAATCATGCAGAAACATTTCCTACTGTGTATTTTCTGAGGCTTCGTCCAGCCAGCTTCTTAACCCCCCAGCTGTAGAGTGCCTATAGGGAAAAGACCTTAAAAGTCCAATAAATCTTGGCTTTTAAAGACAATTTCCTCTCTTAATTTAACTCTTAGGATTCCAGTAGCCCTTCTAGAATATTCTTGATACTGTTTCACATTTAAACCTTCAAGTATTCACTGGAGCATTTCAAATGAGTGTTAAAGTAATAGCGAATAATGGTTACAAATGAATCCTTCCAGCTCTGATGTGATGCCCTGAAAAGACAGTTTGAAACCACACAAAGCTGTTCAGTGCCCTTCTCTGCCTTCCATGGCAGAGCAACAAGGTAGCAGTGCCACTGTGATCTTGAACTCTAACACTGAAGGAGGAAAACAAGCCCTACTAGAGGCACTTCACTCAAAGCCTTGGTTGTTACGTACATCTCACGTCTGTATCGTGAGTTGCTTGAAAGATATTTCTGTCACGGGGTGTGAAATATTTTTTGGCTTTTTTTCCAGACCTCTCCAGTAGTTACACTGAGACTTTTCACTCTTCACTCTTAATTGTATAACTACGAGAAGTGCCTGTCTCCTTTTGTCCCGCTGACAGCGTACGTAGTAGGATAAAGCAAACATTTCTCTGTCCTTTCTTTTTCCAGTAGAAAGAAAATACTCCTTTGTGACCTATTGTGTAAAGAAGTACTTACTTTACACAGGAGTGTAAAGGGTGGTGTCACGCTTTCCCTGCTCCATATGACAGGTGGAAGAATGACAAAAGGAGAAAACAATTCTACAACCTTGTCTTGCTTAATCTGAAATGTGTCCAGGGTAGCTGTTACCAGTCTGTTCCCACACCTTGCTACCAACGTAGAATAGGAAGTATCTCCTTTATACTTATGCTAATGCTGTATAGAGGTGATAACTCTCACTTTCATGTGTAACTAAAATTATTTAATAGTATTTCAAATACCCAGTGTTTTGGAATGTGGTTAATTGTTGCCTACATCTTTCTACTGAAGTGAAACCAACAGCGTTAGCCGTCCCCCACTGGGGGGAGAGTATCTATTGGATGGAGTAACCCACGGAGGAAAATCTCTCATCTCAAAAATTCAGTCACTGTCTCTGTCTCTTAACTCAACAGGGTTGTCAGTCTGGCTTTTGATGAGAAGCAGTATTATCTCATTCCTTTTCTTCTTGCCCTCCTTTCACTTCTGTGGATGCTGGACACAGGCTTCCTCTCACCTAGCGCTCAAAAAGGCTGCAAAGGCTTTACTCCTTCTTGAAGTAGTGCTGCTCCCTGCTCCTCTGCAGTTATGGCTACTGCTTCTGGCTTGAAGGGATTCAGCAGGTTCAGCTTTCCCTAGAAAAAATTCTTTTTAACCAGTGAAAAAGGCAGATGGTCATTCAAATCCCCATCCACAGACAGAGCAGTTGGTCACAGTGTCAGAGCTTCCAGGAGTGCCCGGACTGGGGAGGGGCACAGGCCATGCTGCCTGACAGATTTTAGGTAGATTGGTCATTTCTGTGGAAGGTGTATAAAGAGGATGTTAGGTTGGAAGGAAACTGTGAAGTTCCTCCCACCCTAACTCCTGCTCAAAGCTGGCAACTGAGCAACCCGGTACAACTCTATAGCTGGCCCAGCTTTAAAAGGACAGTGTTGGAATCCAAGCAGAAGTTTGTCAGAAATCCTTGCTTCAGAGAGGTCCACTCATATCAGCTCTGGAATGGAGTGTGTTGCTCTTCAACAGATGAGTGAGAACCTGTGCTTGCTTTTTACTGGAAAGTTTATTCTTCTTTTAAAGCTGAGTCTGTGATGTCACCTGTGAGCTCAGGGTTAAGAGGTATATTTTCTTATCACTATGCATGGCAAAGTAATTTCTAACCTCTTTTTGCTGTGTAGTAGCAGTCAGGATGACTTAAATGTTGGCAGTTCATACTGCACAGAACTGTTTTTCCTCTCAGCCACGCTTATGAGCAAATTCTAGTTAGCCCATACCACATATGTTATGTGGGAATATTACTTGATTAATTATATTTGCCTAGTGTATGACTCACCACCAGTAATTGAATTTTGACATTGGATATTTTCATACCCAACACCCTTACTCAGGGGTGGGGTTTCTTCAGTTTCCCTCTTAACAGTGTGAACAAGATGGGGTCAATCGGTTTACTTAGGTTTCTCTTTTTAATTGAACTTTTCCCCTTCCTGTTCATTAATCAGAGTAACTGATTGGAAAAAAAATTCCACGTTCATTTTTTGAACTTTTCAACAAGAGTGTTACTTTCAATCCTCACCCCTTCTTTACATTCCTCACCAGAGACCTGTTTTTCCAGGTGTTGTCCTATTGTCAGTCTCTTCTTCATGATGTCAGCCACAGTCCATAAAAATAGACTAGAGGTAAAAATTGAATTTTGGCTTTGTGCGTTTCCATTTATAAGAAGGATCTGAGGAAAATATCCAGAAGGTTTGGGAACGTCAAGCAAAACCTAGACTCTTGACAAAGTTGTGCAGCAGTTCAGCAGCTTAATCCTGTGAAGTCACTCTGCGTGCAGGATGCACGAGCCTGGCACTAGATTATTCGATCTGTTGCCACCTTCAGTTGTGTGTGTTCTGCCTTCAGTGATCTCTGGTGGTTTTCTTGAGGGAACCTTGTGTTGTCATCAAAATAAACCCCTCCACTTGACACGGTCTGGTCAGTATGATCCTGGTTCATTTTCTTCACATGTGTTACTTGTGCTCTGGCACCCTGCAGTTGCAATATGACACACAACTGGAGGGAAGTTAAAAGGCTTAGAAAAAACAGATTGGGAAAAAAAAGGGGGATTTGTTGGGGGGGTGTGGGTGTTTTTTGTTTGGTTTTGCTTTGTTTTGATTTTTTTCTAAATGATTTTTAATGAAAAATGGAAACATATTCAGCAAACTAGTTGGTAGCTTTTCTTTTCCATGAACAAGGGAAACAAGCCCAAGCATCCCACCTTGTAGTAGAAGTGCTGATGGCAACTCCCAATTTATCACGAAAACTGAAGAATCAAAATTATTCCTTAACAGTCCAAGGGCTTAAATGAAGAGTTGCTTATTCTGTCAGTAAAATCCTTGTTGTTTTGTTACATGCATAGAAATTGGGTCATACACGTTGTATTTGAGAAGTACCTTTCCTGATCTCCAAACTTGCTGTCCTTTGAATTCTCAAAGAATATCAGAGTTTTGTTGTTTACATGTAGTTCCCTCCTTCCTGTCAGTCCTTGTCTCAGGAGAAGCAGGAAAGCAAGGGATTAATGCCCTGTCTTGCAGACCAGACAGTGTAAATTCTCCCTAGTCCCCGAGGGTTTCTTTTATTGAATATGGTATAAAACTGTGAGATTCTTGCTCAATAGGAGCTGGAAATTTTAGTATATACTTCTTTTGTGCCAGCAGGGATTTGCTTTAGTGTAATTTCATTCTCACAGGTGATCCAATTTGTATGCTCCAAAATACTTAGAAGCATTTTCACCATAAATAATGCTCATAATTTCAGCATATCATTACCATAACACATAATACATTATTGGCTTCTCATAAAACTCTGAATATACTTTTTCTTGCCAAAACTAGCAAGGCCCTTTGTATTAGTCCAAAGTATCTTTGGCATTCCCTTCTTAGGCACACGCTTAAATCTGAGGTCCAGATCTAATCTCTGTTAGATCAGTATAGATGAAGAATAACTCCATTGTTAATGGAATTTAACCTGCATCATTGTTTTTGAAAGGGATTGAGTCTTCTCATTGGTTTGTGTTTCCTAAATATCAGTATCAAGTTATCTGACCTGTTGATTTTGATGGCTGTTTATTGCCAAGGAAACATCAGAGGACCAGAAAGAAAGCAAATAAAAACAAATCAGAAAAACAATAAAACCCAAACCAAAATTGAACTGAGCCTGTTTGGAAAGTTAATTATCAATTATCTGCTTTCAGGTATTTTTAGAATGTAGCAGACTTTGCCACACTGTTGTCCCTTGTTGGAGGTTCAAAGGAGAAAGGGAGTGAGATTGTTGGAAGAGGTGATGCTTGCTCTGACAACTCTTAAGCTGAGGGTCAGAAAGGATCAAGCCTGCTGTGAAGGCAGCAGTGACTGTGTTTGCTAGCCTGCCATTAGCACTTTGTAACAACTTCATCTGCTGCAGGTACCGTCGTTGGAGTTAACGAGAGCACTGCTTTCTCCTGGCCTACGTGTGACAAATGTGGCAATGGAAAGTTGGAACTGTGTCCCCAGGACAGGTGAGAGTCAGCATGCTCCGGAGCACTCCAGGTGTTCTGCAGATGTAGCCACAACAGCAGTAGGTGATGCAATGATTCCTGCAGGCACAGGCTGCACTTTGTTCCTTCCTAGAACTAAGACGTAGTATTTTTATTGCTGATGAACTGATAAAACCTGCAAGGTTACATTAATTTATTAAGAAAGATACAAGGAGATATGAAATGGTTTGCATTTGCAGTTATCACAGGTTTTTCTAAGCTACTCTTAAAGCATTGCTTATAAAGATTTAATAGCCCACTTCATTGTAATATCAGTTTTAATAAACATCCGCTTAAATCCCAGGTCTCATTTTAAGCTCCTCTGAAAGTAGCTTCTTGTATTTGCCTACTCCACCTTGTTACCCTGTGTACCATCAATTCTCCTCATTTTTGTATTAAACTGTGATCTCTGCTGCCATTTACCTAATTCTGAAAGAGCTGCAGTTCAGATCTAGTAAATTGACAGCCTTTCTAAAAAGGATGTTGAATAATTCTGGAAATATGTCTGTCCCAAATGTGGAGACTGATCCTACAGGACCTGTTACCACCTGAAATGCTAAACCTGCGTCACCGGCGTACTCTTGGAAAGCCTCCCCTGCAGCTGCTTACCCAGCTTGCTCTTGCAGAGTCCGAGATACCCGATGGGATCAAAACATGAGAGAGGATAAGAGAGTAGTCAGAGTGTAAAAAGAAGGAAAGGGGAGTTCTTTCTACTGGAAAAGCTTCCAAAAAGTGTAAGAAGTTGGGTGCATTTGATCCCATTGAAATAGATAACATTTTCCTAAATACGAGAAGCTCTACTGCTTATGCTTTGTTGTGTATAGCTTCTGGGGGAAAATGACTTAAAAACCAGTTGTTCTGTGTTATACTATCATGCAAAAAATAAGGGGGTGTGCTCATTTGCTGTAGTTCAATTAAAAAAAGCCAACCAAACCTCTCCTATGAAGGACACTTTTGCTTCATTTGGAGAACAATGCAGCACCAATGTTTCTTTAAGACGTTGTTCCAACAAGCACGTATAGCTAAGCTTAATTTTATGCACATGACTTAAGTGTGTGCAGAAAATCTTGAACGTTTGCTGAACGAGGGCCTAAATCAATAACTCGCTTGGATCAAATTTATGCTACAAATTTTCTTTTGCCAAAACTTTTTGAAAGTTATGAGATTAATACTGGCTTAAATAGGGTGACTATAAATAGCAACCTCCCCCCGTGTTGCCAAAACTTAAAAATGGAAGATCCTTTTGCTGGAAGAGTTTAGGTCCTCCAAGAGAGTTACTTGGTTCTACCGACAGGAGAGCTCTATTTGCTGTTATCCACCAAATCTCTACCAGGGCTTTCCTACTAAAATTCTACCAGCAAAGTATTTTACAGAATAAGCTAGCTGGTTTTCTGTGTGTTTTGATTTACAACTGATCATTTTTCCATTTCTCTCCATTTTTTCCTTCATTATTTGCATGTTTCAGAGAGCTGCTATATTGCAACCAGTGCTGTGAAGTTGTCATTTCACCCATTTTGAAAATGCAGCTGGAAGTCTTCTTGAGTTGTCCATCCCGATCTCAAAGTACAGTAAAAGTAAAGGTATGGCACGAAGTGAGCTTTGGCATATTGAGTGTAGTGGTGCTGGATATGTAGACACACGGGTCCTCTAAGCCACACTTTTATAAACAACTCTGTCAGAAGAAAAACTAAAAGATGTACAATTATCCTATAATTAAATCTGATACTAAAATTGTGTTTCATTGGACTAAGAACCCAGTTCCCCGATCTTAACCAAATAACACAGTCGTTGAATTCACCCTGAGGCTTGCAAACGGTTTTACAGTCCAGCTGAAGGGCTTTGTTGGGTTGGGCCCTGGGAAACCTCAGTCTCCACAGCCTGAAAGGAACATGTATTTTAAAAATCTCATTTTGAACATCTTTTGTGTCAGCTCTCCTCTGCTTTCTTGGCCAGAGAAGCAAAGCCATTCTATATTAAAATGATAAAGCTTTGTTCAACGTGACTGAGTTAACCTGCAAACAGAATGTCTTTGCATACGTAAGGTTTTTGTCATGAACAAAACCTGTTCATTTTCTCATTCCAGCTATTACAAAGGACAATCTCTTCTCTCCTGATGTCATCCACCAGTGAGGATGGGGTAGGTATAATGAATGTTGATAAAAGAAAGTTAGACTACAAAATTCACTGTAGAGGCCAGAGTACAGGAGAGGTGAATCAGGTGGGAAGGTGCAAATCATAGAAATGAGAGAAAGTCCTGGAGGTCATTCTCTGACCTCCCACTCACATGGGGCTCTTGCCAGTTCACGGGCAGGTCAGCCATGACTTTGACTGGCAGGATCCTGAAAACCTCCAAGGAAGGAGATCCTGCCTTTCCAGGCGGTTCATTTCAGAACTGCTCAAGGAGTGGTAGGAGATTTCACTAGAAATAATGGATTTTTTTTTTCTCATGTCCACCCTGGGATTTGGGTGGGCAATCCCACCACCTTGCTGATGCTCTGCTATCGCATGACTATGGTCAGGGTGACACCCTCCTTTTTAGAAGGGGGATGCCACAGATGGGATGTGCAGGCAGGGACAGGTTTAGCTCAGCTGCAGAACTGTCTGCAAACAGCATTGTGCAGACATTCCAAGCTGTGACAGGCAGCGCTGGGCTCTACTGCATTTTCTGGCTGAGGATCCAAAGACAGCAAAGGTGCAGTCCAAGCATCCCACCTTTTTGGGATGGTCTTCTAAACCCTATAAACTGCAACTACTTTCTAACAGCACAACCATTAAAACTGCTGTCAGGCCGAGGTAATAGTAGAGAAATTTGCAAAGCGGGTGCAAAATAATACGTTATAATTGTATGAATGAAGCACACGTAAGCCACAGGGAGCCATGGGCTAAAGTACAGCTTATGTAATGGTGAAGTAGTTACTCCTTTAATCTGAGATATCAGAAGAACCCTGACATCTGGCCCAGTGACCCAGATTTATCGCAGGTGAGGGAGGCACCCAGGTAGGTGCCTGCCTGGCATTGGCTGCTGGATGGTCAGCAGTGAAGGAGCAGCACCTTCAGAGGATCACTAAGTCCAGTTAGCATCCCACGATCCCTCCCCTCTCCACTGCACGTGGAAGGGAACAAAGGCCAGCTCGTTGTCTTGTTTAATCATCCCAGTTAAGTACCTTTAGTTAGGTGACACGTATTGGGGTCATTTTGCTTTCCCTGTCTTACATCGTCTGCTAGCATTTTGCTGTTATGTGCTCCATGGTTTTAATGAGGTTTACGGATAATATTTAAAGTGGAATGTTGCTCTGAAATCATATATTATTTTTCTTATGCTGGAGGGTGTATATTTCATTTAAGCAAAGAGACACAAGGAATTTCCAACATACATTTGCTCTTTTAATAGCAGTTAAGTGTTGCTAAGTTTTACAGGATGTGTCTGGTTTGGTTACAGACTGACAAAGCGTAGTTCTTGGTCCAGTTATTAGAATTCAAACGGCCTCTTTCTCACATTTCAGTTTTTCTAATGCTAGAATTCAGAAGTCTGGCAACTTAGAAATATTTTTTTTTCCCTGGCTGAAATGCAGGTCTTAATTTTTTCCTTTTTTTTTTCATAAATATTTCCACCTCTGAACTGCTATGTTTTAAAAAGCAGCACATCTCAACGCAGATTATTCACAAGAAATGCCACTTGAGGTGGCATTTTTTTTTTTACCAGTGCTGCTAAACTTTCTAAGGGTGTAGCTTTGTAACCACTTCTTTTGGCAGGGAGGTTGGTTTTAGCCCTCACTGGCCCTGGCCACTTGTTCCTTACCCTGTGGCAGCCCTTCTGTTACACCAGTAGAGCTGGTGTTTGTGCAGCTGCGTGGTGCATTGGACTGCAGCACTGGTCCGGGATAAAAATAATCTAGGGGAAAAAAAAAAGGGTTGTTTATACCTTGGATCAGGCAGGAGCCGTGAGTATCACATACCTGTAGAGATGCACAGCCCAGATGAAAGTGGGGGTGACATTGTCAGAGGCAAGTCCCACTGAGGAGGGAAATGGGTGTAAACCTGCCATCTGGGATAGATTCCTTCTCAAGAGAGGTACCAGCTGACGGTGCTACCAGTTCTTCTGGTAATGTGCTGTCTCCTCTCAGAGAAATTACCCTGGCCTGGTATCCCTCTCCCCGAGGCAGAATACAGTCTCTGCACAGTGGGGAAGCTGCCTGTCAGGTCACTGAGCAGCAGGGACTGTCTAGGTGCTGCTGATCGTAAGCAGTGCCTGATACAACACAAAGGTAAAAGGATGTGTGTGGGGCAGGGGGGGAGTAAAAACAGTTACCAAATTATTTTTGCTTTTCGTGGATCTGTTAGCTAAGGTAATGGATGGGTAGTGTGTACACACACATTGCACACGGGGATTCCTGTGTCAGAAGGCTACATAAAAGCAGCACACACAGGTTATGCTTCAGCAAAACTGAGTTCAGAGCCACAGCAGCGTTTTGGTTTGGTTTGTTGTGCTTCCTTAAACAGCTCATTTTTAAAAGCCCCGTAGGGAAGCGGCGCTTTAAGCAGGAGTGAGATCTAATTATTGAAAATCTAATGGATTCATTCTTTCCATCAGTTCTAATGCACCTTTCTTTTTGAGTCCTTAAAAAAAATAAAAATGTCTGTTGGAAGAGGACCTTGCGCCCTGCATCCTCCGAGCCGAATGCTGCTTAGAACAGAATGTCCAGGACTATTTGTTTTAATCAACATGCTTTTATCACTGCAGAGTTATGAGGTGCAGAGCGTGCTGGGAAAGGAGGTGGGGTTATTGAACTGCTACGTCCACTCTGTCACCAGCCACCCCAACTGCGTTGCACTGGAGGAAATCGTACTTCTGGAAGCAGCAGCGAGACACGGGGCTGAACTCTAGTCAGCTCCTGTAGTATCTGTGGACTTTGTCATGTGGTTATCTGTTAACTAGTGCCACAGATAATGTGTAATGCGAGTGTGATAAGTATGGAGATAGTTTATTAAAACTGTGATTTGCAAAGCACATTGTGCTAACGCTGAAAAAAAATACCTATATATAAAAAAATCTTTCCGAACTGTTTTGGATGAGTTCAGAATTTCAGAATACAGTTCTTCGGCACGTCTGCTGTTTATGTCTGTGAAACATCTTGTGCTGGAAGTTTTGAATGGTTGTGGATATATTTTTTTTTTTATAATACCGTATTTATGATGTGCAGATGGAAAATATTTTACTGATATTTTTGAAATAAATCCCTTGCTGTAGGCAGTGAACGTTGGTCTGAGCTGAGTTTTATCAGCAGGTTCCGGACGCACCGCCGGCTGTAAAACACCGTGTCGTGCACGAATTTGGAGTTGTAATGTTTGTTATCACCTTGGAATAAATGTTTTAAAGATGGAGACCTGAACAGAACTTGTATTTTGAAGTGTCAAGCATATATAAAGTTAATGTTTTACGGCTAATTGTTCTCTAAGCATAGAAATACCACGTTATCTGTAGCTTCCCACAAAGAGGGTGTTTCATTATACAGTTTCTATTACAGGTAACGAGCAAACTGCTCTGTAGGCCACATAACTATCCTCACCCTGAGTGCACAGACACGGGTTACAGATCAGATAAAGAATATCAAAATCTTCTGATGTGTGCATTGTTTGAGATACAAGAATTAATGTAAGAGCTCAGTCAGAGATTAGACTTTTTTCCCTTTCTCCTTTCATGGTATTTATAAACCTGTACAGGTCAGAAGAGCAGGAACGAGTGGTTTTGCACAGCTCCCGGTATGTGATTACCCAGCAGAAAAGAAACGGCAAACTTCGTGCTGCACTGACCGTTCCTGTGGCTGCAGCTGATAGTGCAAAATCCTAAATACAGCATGATTCTTAAAGGAATGACCCAGCGTTTGAATCCCCCTTTCCCCCCTCCTCCAAGTGTTTCAGTCTTTTACCTGCCTCCCTGTAAGGAAGAAGGGGATGTCAGCCCATTCCTGCATGGAGGATACTGCCCTGTACAGGGCCAGGGGGAAACCAGTAAGATTGGTCTGTTGGAAAGCACTGGCTGGGGCTTGTCCCACCAGACCATTCTCCTGCCGGTGCCCTACAGGTGCTGTCATCTTTATGAACACACTATCAGAACTCTGGCGGAGCAGCCTCACCTTTTGCAATACAATCAGTCGGAGATTGGTGGTGTTGCCTGCTCTCACTTTCACTAAGGATCAGTGAAAGTGGCCAGCTCGTGCAGAGCACACAGCCTACAGCGGGCTGAAGTGGAGGGGTGCAGCAGCATCTCCTTCGGGACTGAGCTGGGTCAACTAGTGTAGGGGCAGCTCTGTATTGTCGGGAGTGGAAACCACTTTGAGGGTTTTAAATGGGACTTTTAACTAACGGTGTTCTTGTGCTCATATACATACAGATAGATATATATATATAATGGGTAATGTTTCAGAGAGTCCTGGCCAAAGAGCAGCCCCTCCTGCGGTGCAACTGATGCTGGGCACTGAGAGTGACCTCAGTGGCAACAACTGGACAGGGTGCTGGGCCATTTTATCTAGACCGTGCCTTTCCCAGGAAAGGTTGGACCAGATGATCCTTGAGGTCCCTTCCACCCTGGTGTTCTACGATTCTACGAACTGACTCAGCATCCCGGCACAGCGATGCAGGTCCTGGGGAGGGGGGGGAAACCAACTCTATAACGACCACGTGCAAGAGTCCCTGTTATTCCCACCACGGCATCACCCTTCGGCCGCTTTAAAGAAAGCAGCGCTGCAGCTCAGCCCCGTTCTCCTCACCTCCCCAGTGTCAGCCGCTAGAAACCCCCTCCCAGGTGCCCCTTCCCAGGCGGCAGCAGCTCCCGGGAAGCGCAACTCCCCCCGCTGCTTTCAAAAGACACCGCAAACGAGAGCAGGGTTGATTTTAAAATGCTTTTCTTTTTATTTTTAGAAATGCTGTAAAAACTGATATAAAAGGTCGAGCATGCTCAGTCTTTTTCTCATCCTACCGTCTAAAATACATGGGGTTTTGAATCATTTTAACAGATGTACCATAGCTGCATCGGTATGAGTAAAATGTAGAAAAGACGAAAACTACCATTACAAAAATAATTTAAGGGGAGGAAAAAAAAAAAAAAATTAGCTTTTTTTTCCTTTTGGTTTATTTGTTTGCAGGTTTCGCGGTGAAGACCCAGGCATCGCCCCACAGTCGCTACAACATTCCGGCGGGTCCCAGCGCGGCCCCGCTCCTCCTCCCCGCGCCCGGCCCGGCCCGGGGCGCCGCGGCCCGGCCCGCTAACGGCCCGGCACGGCACGGCTCGGCTCGGCTCGGCAGGGCCCTCTGAGGTATTTATCCACGGTCTCCCGAAGTCCGTCTCTCCGTCCCGCTCCCCCCCGGTTACCGGCAGTCGGTGCCCGAGCCGGGCTGCAGGAAGGAGGCGCTGGGCAGCTGTTTGAAGAAGTGCCGGAGGCTGGTCAAGTCCCGGGTCAGCTGCTCGATCTTCTTGTGCAGCTTCTCGTTCTCGGCGGAGAGCTCCAGCAGCTTCTGCTGCATCTCCTGGTTGCGCCGCTTCGCCTTGTCGCGGCTCTTGCGCACGGCGATGTTGTTGCGCTCCCGGCGCTGCCGGTACTCGGGGCTAAACCTGTCCACGCACTTCTTGCCGCCGCGCTCCTTCCCGCCGGGGGCCGCCGGCGGCGGGACGCACGGAGCCGAGCCGGGCACGGGCACGGAGCCGGCGGCGGGGCCCGGGGAGCGGGTGCTGCAGCTGGAGGGGGAGCTGCTGCCCGGCGGCTCGGGGGAGGTGGGCGGCGTGGGCTGTCCGCTCAGGTTCATGATGGTCTGCGCGCAGGTGGCGATCTGCGAGGGCAGCAGCGAGGAGGAGAGGTCGCTGTCGCTCCAGTCCGGCTCCTGCTTCAGGGCGCCGCGGGAGGAGGAGGAGGAGGAGGAGGAGGAGGAGGAAGAGGAGGAAGAGGAGGAGGAGGAGGCGGTGCGGGGCTCGGCGCCCAGCAGGGTGGTCATGGCAGCGCCGAGGTCCTTGGCGGGGTCGCGGCCGGCGCCGCCGCCCGGCGGCAAGTACTCGCCGTAGTCCCCGCCCCGCTCGGGCTTGTGGTTGCTGTTGAAGAGGTCGGCGAAGAGCTCGTCGTTGCAAAGCTCCAGGTTGGGCACGGCCGACATGGAGTCAATGTAGGAGCTGAAGTCGATGGCGCTTTCGTCCTCGTACATGGCCGGTGCGGCGGCGCTCAGCTCCGCCAGGTTGGTGCCGCTGCCCCCCAGGCCGCCCCCCGCCTCCTCGCCGCTCATCCCGCAGCCGCCGCGGCCGCCCGGCTTGCAGGCGGCACCCGGCCCGCCGCCGCTGCCCACCTTGGCGTCGTAGAAGTTGGCGGGCTCCAGGCACCAGCTCTTGTAAGACGCCGGGGAGTCCAGGCTGTAGAGAGCGGCGGCGCTCATCGGAGAGCGGGACGCGGCGCCGCACGGCCGCGGCTCAGGGGCTCCGGGCCGCGGGCACCAAGCGCCGCTCCGCGCCGAGCGCAGCTCCAGCCTCCGCCGCGGGCAGGTGGGGAGCGGGGCTGCCGCTGCTGCCGCTGCTGCCGCTGCTACTGGTACTGCTGCTGCTGGTGCTGCTGGTGCTGCTGGTACTGCTGGTACTGCTGGTGCTGGTGCTCCCGGTGCTCCCGCTGCCGTCCCACCGTCGCCTCCCCGGAGGGGCCGATCCGGGCTCGGGTCACGCCGTGCTCGGCGATAGGGAAGGCGGGGATGGGACAAGGCGTCTCTGGACCTGGGAGCGAAACGCCCGCTCGGTCCCTTCTTATACGGCGCCGGCCCCGCCTCCTGCCCCAATGACGGGGAGCGAGTGTTCCCGGCACCCCCGGGGACCCGGGGGCGGGAGCGGGTGGGGTGCGCGGCCGCGGAGGCAGGGCTCCCGCCGCGGAGAGCTGCCACCTCCCGGCCGAGGGTGGCCGCGGTCGGGGGCGGACCCCTGGGGGGGGGACGGGACGGTGCGGGGAACCTTTCGGGAGCCTACCCTCTTCCCTGCACCGTCCCGTCCCCTCGGAGGGCCGCCCCGACGCCGGTACCGGCCACCCGGCCCCCCCCCCATTCCCCCGCAACACTTCGCTGGAGCGTTAATTTCGCTTTTCCCCGGCTTATTTTCACACGGGCCAGCGGAAAACCTGGCGGAAAAGGCTCCTTTCACCCCTACGCTGCATCCACACGCACACACCCCCACCCACTTCCCCTAGCAGCGTCTCGGCTGAAGCGATCCGGGAGAGATGCTGCCGGTCCCACGCGTGTCCCCGTGTATCCCTAGCGCCCTCCCGAGGCCCCGCTCCTGCCTCCGGAGCACCGGCAGCTTCCCCCGAGAGGGCTGAAATTCCCCCCCCGAGCAGTGACAGGGGCTCTGCTTGATCCCCTCCAGCGAGGCGCTGGTGGGGAAGGGGGCTCGAAGGCATCTTCAGCTGCTTCACGCTGCCTGCCTGAAGTTCAGCCTCTTTACAAACTTAGGGTAATTGTGCATTTCCCCCCCTCCCCCCATGGCATCCAATAACCCACTACTATTAAACTGGCAAGTCCCAGAGAAATGAAAATATTTTTAATTTCAAATATGCGAAATGAGCAACTCTGCTAGTTACGTAACGCTTCCCAAAGCCCTGCCTTCGCCCCCAGGTGCTCCATTGACTGAATTACAAAAGAAACACTTTTTTTTTTCTTTCTTTCTTTTTCACCCAATAAAAAATTCTATTTTACATTTATTTACTGGTTGTGGGTTTTTTGTTTTTTTTTTTTTGCTTGTTTGTTTTTCTCAGAAGACCCATCTAGATTTCTGATGCTTTAGGACTGGCCCACCTCCAGCCTTGCCAGCCCAGAGCTCAGCTGACGCTGCTGGGCCCTGCAGCTTGCGGTGCCCCTGGCACCGAGGTGGCTCTCGGGCCGGTGTGGGTACGTGCCGGTCACGCCGGGCCCGCTGCCCTGCTCCGGGCAGGGCTCCATCTGCAGCTACCGCAGCTGTTCCAGTTCCGCAGCTGTTGATCAAAGGGGTGTGTATTTTAACAGAAATAGTTGGGACAGGACGGGTACATGATCTCCCTTTGGCCCTAATGGCCTCGCGGGCAGGTTTCTGGGCTCGGGGTAGTTGTGCTCTGCCTGGTAGGTGAGGGCTTTGCTCTTAACTCCAGTGCCGCAGGCAACCCCAGGGAGAGAGTGGGTTTAAATAAGCTTGGTTTGATTCGCTTATCAGAGGCTTGATCGTGCCACTTTTGTCTACAAGCGCATTTAGCACTTGACAGTGGCACAAGAAGTAGCTGGGGCTTCTTTTTTTTTGGTGTTTTGTGTTGTTGTTGGGTTTTTGGTGTATTTTTTGGTGTGTGTGGTGGTGGTGTTGTTTGTTTTTTGGTTTTTTTTGGTTTGGTTTTCCTTAGTGCAAACAATTTTCCACAATGTCAAAAAAATAAATGCCCAAACCCAGTTTTGGATGTTACTTGGTGCCTTCCAGCACTGGGGCACATTCACGTCGCACGACTCGGTACCCCCTGCCCTTGGCCTGGCTGCCCAGCAGGGAACTGCGAGCATCACGCGGTGCTCCTGGACCCTTTTTCTCTGAGTAAAGTGTGGCAAGGTGGGTGTATGCAGCACGGGAAGGTAGTTGAGAAATGCAAGGTGGTGATACCCGCTCTCTCTCCCCCTCGCTCTGCGACAGGGCCTGTTGATTTCTGGAAGGTGATGCAGCTCTCCTGACATAGCCAGAAAATTATTATTCCTCTTGGAAAGCACCTCATTGACCTGTTTGTAGGTGGAACTGCCCTGTGCTTTCATGGCACATGGGGATAAGTCCTTATCCCCAAGGGGCAGCTGGCCATCAGCCGGTGCCGGTGTGCAACTGCGCCAGTCCAGCCGGGCTCATTTACTGCCCATTGTGTGTTTATGCCAGAAAAGAGACGTGAGTCCCAGCCAGGTCACCTGGCCCCCCACTGGGTACCATCGTATAGCAGTTAGAGTCCCCAAACCCCTCAGTAAATGGTGATCTGCTGGGCATGGGAACCCTGGGTAAGCCCCAGTAGCTGCCACCCGTGTCACACCCAAGCCCCATCACATAGGGTGCAGCGTTGCTGCCACTGTCTCCAGGACCTGGAGGCACGGTCAGAGCTCACGGCCAGACCTACCAACAGCTGTCCCCCAGAGCCAAGAGGCGAGAGTCGCCCCGTGGAAGGTGAGTTGGTTGTGTTTGGTGCTGACCTTGAGCTGTGTGACTTCAGGAGCGTATTTCAGGGGGTTGCCCCTTGTGCCAGGCACGGTGAGAAGCCCTGGGGTGGTACCTACACCTGCAGCAAAGCACCCAGGAGCAGGTGAGCAATGCCCAAAACTGGGCAGAAGGCAGGATGATGTTCACGCTCTACCATTTTCTGGGGTGGATTTGTCTGGCAGCTCAGCAGCTGAATCTGGTCCCAGCTGCGTAAGTAATTTCATGAGAAATGAGAGACAAGCCCTTGATTCCCTCACCTGTCCTGCCGAGCACCTGACCCACCAAATCACAGCTTGTCTCTGGGATCCAGTGAGTTTAATCAGCAGTAAGCAACATTTTGAGCACCTGAATTTCAGAATAAATTATTTAAAACCTGTTTGAGATTCCTGCTCCAGATCAAGCAAAGAGGAGCAGTTACACCTGGCAAGAAAGACCACGAATCTTTCTGTAAGAAACCTCCACAGAGAAAAGACAAAACTTTACACTGCCAGCTGTGAGTCCTGGAGAAGCACCAGGACCCTGAGTCCTTCAGGGGCAGGAATTAAATCACACTGCATTTCTCACTAGTTTTTCCTCATAAACAGGGGACTGTCCATCCAGAGAAGTCAAAGAAATAGGGCAATGCTTCAGCCCGCCTTTAATCTTCCCTGTCCTCCTCCCGGTGTGCTCACCTCTGGCAGCCCAGCCAGACGTGCAGGACTTTTTTGGGGCAGCAGAGCTGGGTTGGTCCTGTAGAGCCTACAGAGCCCTTCTCTGCTCTTGGGGTGCTACTGGGATGAGGCAGCACCTGCAGGATGCTGGTGCCTGGGGATTCATGGGCTGGGGAAAGGCAGCTGTGGAGCAGGGCTGTGGGAGGGACACCTTGTCCAGGGGAAGCGCCTCGCAGGGAAAGGCTGGCTGGTGACAAAGGGACAGCTGTCAAAAGTGGAGAAAGATGGTCAGTGGTTTGCCTCAGCAAAAACCAGAAGCGTGATGACCATTTGGTTCCACAGCTAGACACCAGGAGCAACACCTCGGGGCTGAGCCATACACTTGGGGACATACCAATTGAAGAGAGTGAAAGAACCATGCCAACACGCTCCTATGGTGGGACAGTAGCTCCTCCAAGTTGCCATTGGCTCTCATAAGCCAGCACAGTGACTGCTGGCCAGACCCTCCCTACCCACCTTGTCCCACCTCTGCCAGGGCTCGTGCCTCTCCCATGTCTTGAATCGCTGTGACAGCATTTGGCTCACACTCACTCGGGTCAGAGCATTGCACCGATCCAGGCTGTTGCCACCCAACTCTGCAGCTGAAGAATTTGTCAGTAAATGAAAGGATTTTTCTTTTTAGCTCAGTTGAACGCCATGCTCTGACTCCCTTCCAGCCTGGGCTGGGTTGGTTCAGCTACACCTGTGGCTGTTGAATTAAATCTTTCACATACCTGGGCTCCCAACAGGCCAAGTGCTGCAGCAGCAAAACACCTCAGACCCTGTGCTCCTCATTTTCTCCTGCTCCTTTGTGGATGCTCTAAACCCATCCCTGATACAGGTGTTTGCTTGAGCTTCCAGCGGGGATGAGATTCATGTACTCACAGTAACAGCTACATTTTCTGCCTAACCAAATGAAATCTTGCACAGTGTCATTTACTGTGAGTTTGCTAGACAGAGGGAGTGTTACCCTCTCCTGTCCCATCAGAAAGGAGAAAAAAACCCCAAGCAAATGAAGAAACCCTGTTAATAATGTGGACTCTGTAACCAAATCTTTCCCATTCCCTTAGAGTCACTTCTTCCCAAAACTTTTTGGGCAGAAGCCCCTTGACACCCTGTTCTGGCCGTTGTTGTTTCACCAAAGATGCAGCTCTTTGGTGGCTCTGCTCTGAGGGGAGTGACACTCACTGCCGTGGGTGGCTGCCACAGTGCAAGCTCTCTGCAGAGATGCTATTTCTTAAAAGCAGCAAAGCTTAAAAATGACATTTTTAAAGCCCAGGTAGTTTCCAAATGAGGCACACTGTTAATAAAGGGACTCAGCATCATCTGCAGTACTTGGAGGGGGGGAAATAATAGTTTTAAAGCAGTGGTAAAAAAAAAAAATCATTATTTTAACTCTGTGCTTTAGAAAAATATGAGGTTTGGGGGAGAAATGTCTCTAAATGTAGGTGATGACTTCCCTGAGCTCAGGAAGCAGCTGGCCAAACCCTTCAGCGTGAGGCCAGAAGAGCTGTAGGAAACACCTTACTCCACGGCTGAAGACAGGCCCAGCTCATTTTCTTGTGCAGAGCTCGTAGGCTCCTTCCCGTGCCCAAACGTGCACTGGTGCTGTACCACATCTAGCCACAGACACCTCCAGAGACCATTTAAGCTGGGGGGGCAGTGGTGGGGACTAAGGGGTGACAGGCAGCATTGCAGGAACCGCTTCACCAGCTGGGGAGGAGCTGCAGAGCCTTCCTCTGCAGCCAGCAGCACCAGTAGCTGGAGTTGGAGGGAAATTGTAAGATTGACAGCCATGGTAAGGACTCAGTATTATTCTATACACTAAGAAAAACCTACTGAGAATATATGCTTGTATAGGCTACAGAGGAACTATTCTGCCCTCTTGGTGGAGAGCTACTGAGTTTTGGTTGGCACCATGAGACCTGAAGCCATCTCTGACTCCGAGCAGCACATCCCCTTATTCTTTTCCTGGAAGCCCAGCCAACCCTCCCCGTACCGTAGCGAGCCCGGTGAGCTGGGGTCATTGCCGCGTCAGTCCTTCCCTCCTGCTCCGGGGGCTGGCCGCAGCCTTCCCTTCGGCAGCCATACTGAGGGGAGCGGAGCTCACCCTGGGGGGATCGCGGGGGTCAGAGGCTCTTTTGGGGCTCCCTCGGCTGCGCAGGGGAAGCTCTGGCAGGGCAGCCCCACTCGCTCTGCCCAGGGTGTGCTTCTGCTCACCCCCAACGCAGCTGCTTTCTGCTCTGCTCCTTCGCCAATAGATACTCCTGCTAGCAAATATGATGTAGCTGTGGCTTCAAACTAGAACGCTTATTTTAGGGCCAAACCTGAGCTTTTGACTGTTTTCAGTCTCATGGCTGTATTCTAAGCTCTTTTGTATTGTCAGGGCTACTTTTGCCATCTTCGAGGTCTTCACCCCTGGCCCGGCAGCCTTTGGCTATGGACTAAAGGGAGAGGAGGGCAGGGGGCAGGGGTCACCACAGTCCCCTTGTCCTGGCAGAGCTGGGCTCTGCTCCTGCTCCAGCCTCCTCCCCAAGGCTGAGGAAGCCTCGGCTGGTGCTGGAGGGAGGCTTGCTGCACACAAACATCTAGTGCTGCTGAAGCCCTATGAGAAGAGCCTCGTTAAACTGTAAACCCAAACTTTGTCCTCCACCGTACAGGTCAAAGTACCTGGTAAATATCTGAGGTATGTGCCAAAAGTGCAATTAAACACCTCCTCTGACCAGCCACTTGATTTCCAAATGTCCCCTCGGCCTTTTTATGTAGCTTTTTATTGTGTTTTAACTTTCTTATATTTGTAGAGTGACAACGTGAAAGGCGAGTGCCTCACCTCACCCCTCTGCAGTTGCTGTGCCGCCCTCTTTATTGATACCAGACATGGAGAGAACAAAATGCACCCAGACATCTTACACAAGCATATATAAAAATAGTCACACACTCATGAAAAAAAAAAAACCCAACCAAACACTGTCATTTAATTATCACTTCTATTATAAATGGGTAAATGTGAATGTTTTCTGTGACTGAACTTCTGAAATGAGGTATGCCACTGAAAGTTTATTTTTATTTTTAAATAGATGTCTCCTCTACAAAAATACAGCCAAGCACTATTTTTAATTAATAGACTGATAAAAACATTCTGAATTTCTTGATTCGAAACACTATTGACATAAGGAATTGAGCAGATTTAGTAAGAAGGAAGGTAACAGAGTAGTCGTTGCTGGAAAGTATATGAAACAAAATATCTCCCTGCCTGTTGATTAGGCCTCAGTGAGCAATCTTACCCAGCCCGAGTACTCCCTGGAGCTGCATCCAGGAGGCAGATTCCTCTGCTCTCCAGCTGAAAGAGTCATCTGAGCCTGCAGCCAGGGGCTGCCATGGCCCTTGGTGAGACCAGGACCGCCCCATGGCCAGAGAGGCAGGAGGGAGAGCTGGTAGGGCAAAGACTCATTTTTATTACACCTTTTATGATAATTATTAAAAGCCTCAATGGAAACTACCTCCGCCAAGGAACTGTGGGTAACGAGCAACCGTAATACTCCAGAGCCCGCCCTCTGCCCCTTGGTGCCTGTGCTGTGCCGCACTTGCCCCCAAGGCTAGCTGAAGCCTGGCTGCCAGAGGAGCAGCCACATCTGGCACCACTGCCCCAGCCTGGCAGAAGCAGATACCTCAGCGTGGTGGCAAGAGCTCTGCTGCAGCTACAGCAAGAAGCTTACAGGGCTCTGCTGCCTTGGCAGCAGCTACTTTTGGCTTTGGCTAAACAAATGAAGACAATGTGAGAAGCGTAAGACATTGAAAGGACAGAGATAACAGAGTATAACCTCCAGTTGTTAAAAAACAATCTGCTGGAACAAATTGTCATGGTCTCATCATTGCTTTTTCATTACCCAGCCATGAAATAACCACCCAAGATACTTGAAGTGTTATCTAGAGTATAAGCCATTTTCTGTTTAAGTTTTGTTGCGCTGTTTCTATTGATATGAAAATCTTCTGGTTTTAATTACCAATAACATACGGCTGCAGAATGGTTTCAGTTGATTGTCAGCAAGGTCTCTTGCCCTAAAAGCCAAAAGCACAGACTTTCACTGCAAAGATGCCTGCAAGTTTGCAGAGTATGAATTTGTGCTTCTCCCCCGAGTGATCTCGGTGCCTTTCAAGTAGATCTTCAAGCTCAACAGCCTCTCCAGTTCTTTAACACAAAGACAACGAAGCTACTTTGATGAAGAACCGTAAAAATCCCCTAAAATTCACTTTGACTGCAGGTTTAATACAAAGGCATTATTTTCCATATTAGTCAAGTTAACTGATGACGATAAAAACGGCTGAGAGCTTTCTTCCTTTTTGGCCTTAAAATACTGATCTGGTTGGAGCCGTGGGGCAGGGGACACTCCTCCTGGCAGGCTGGGCTTTAGAGAGCAGTCCCTCACATCCAGGGCTCCCATCCTTCCCAGACTCTGCCAAGCACGTTGGGGTCTGTCGCTTGATCGATCAGACATCGCACTTGGGTCTCTTCTGAAAGTCCCTCCTCTGGCTCTTTGGCTCTGAGGTTATGATCAGGATGACCACGAGCCACAGCTGCAAAATCATTATAAGCAAGTGACTTCTCATGGCCCAGGCGCAG
This sequence comes from Actenoides lindsayi, assembly GCA_025331215.1. Lineage (NCBI taxonomy): Eukaryota > Metazoa > Chordata > Aves > Coraciiformes > Alcedinidae > Actenoides > Actenoides lindsayi. Next base: position 87,991 of record WTSP01027263.1, on the reverse strand, counting down.
CTCCTCGCTACAGTTGAGAACAGAAAAACAAGCTCTTAGTAAAAGAAACAAGCAAAAGGAAAAAAAAAACAAACCTGAGGTTGATTTTTAATTACAACCCAGTACTTGAACACAACTCGTGTAGCTTTATTTTTCAAATGTGGAGACAATTGAAGAGCTGCAGAAGGCTTGGCCAGAGAGCACTGGTGATTTCAGGCATCCTTTACGAGTGAGTATTTGCCATGAATATTTCAATCTTGTCAAAGGTCTCGAACTGAAAGAAGGATGGAGCAGTTCACATCCAAGCTGTTATCTCCTTATCTGCCCTCCTGATTTCTGTCTGCAAGAAGTATTTTGTTGCCTTTTCCAGTTCAGCCTTGACCGCAAAAGGGACTCCTCCCAAGTCCTGCACTTTTCAGTATTTGTATGGTTTTAAAACAGGCTTGCTTTCTTTGCCTTTTTTTTTTTTTTTTTAACTTGATTAATCCAAAATGTCTCTTTAGAAGAGGATGGAAGGGATTAATTGTACTTCAGCTGAACTTTAAAGACATTCTGGCTTGAGCCAGACTTGCCTAGACTGACATAAATAACTCAAGAATGCCATGGGATGTTTTTGGGAAGCAGCTTACCTCCGTGCCTCCCGTACAGCTGGTTCAGGTTCCACCTCAAGCAACTGTCCAGCAGCAGCACATTGATTTAAGTACTACCCCTAGCCTAAAAAGCTGTGGAGATGAACATAAAGGAGCCTGAGGAGTGAGAAGTTAAGCAGGCTTACAGGGCGGGGAACCTGCGTTGCCAGGAGCAGTAAAACTGCTCAGGAGGCCTGCGCTGGAACAAGAACACTCAGAGGGAGCTATCTGGTGTTTTGGCTGGCAGGGTGACTCAGAGAGCTCGTACGTGGACCAGAACGACTCCGACAGGAGTTGTTGAGATTTTGCCCTGTCTGCTTCTCCTCTTTCCCTAGCTGCCATTCTATCTGAAGGGAGCAAAACCTGACGGGGGCAGACTGCCAGAGCTCTTTGGGAAGCAGCGTGAAGCCAAAGGAGAGCATCTTACCACGTGATTGTTGCTGGATTGGCACCTGTAAGCTTTCTTCTGACGTAGCTGACTTTTTGCAAAGGGTACCAGTTTACTTCAGACGTGTTTATTTCCTTCATCCACGTGCCTCCTTTTTTCAGCTGTCTCTGTTCAAAGTTCTAAAGCAAAAACAAATTTGCTGTGTTTATCATAAATCACACACTTCAAAAGACCTTTAAGCTGCCAGCTCATAGCAAGTCAAGCCACTGACTCTTAACTGCAGAGGCAATGGAAAGCAAAGTAGTGAGATGCTATCTAGACTGCCTGTGACTTAAAAATTAATTTAGAACTGGAGTTACTGAAGTGCATCTAGTTTGATTTTTCCCCCCCTATAATTATTAGTTTGATATATAGCAGTGTTACCTACATATGTGGGGTTTAATGCAAAACCTTGAGAATATTTATGCTGCTGGCATAAGTGACATAATGTGATCAAGAGACACCCACATTTTTAGGATTACCATGTAGATAAAGAACTGATAACACAGATGGGTGCTACTATTCTTTGTCCATCAATAAAGAATTCTGTCATTTTAAATCCTTGAAGTTCAGTTTCTCTGAGAACTCAATATAACAAAGAAAGATAAAAGGAGCACTGCGAGTGAGCTTCAAGAAATACTTCCTTTTTGATCAGTTTTGTCCTTATTACAGCTTAAGAATTTTCACACGAAGAAAAAGGAAGCAGGCAAAAAAACCCCACCTTCCAGTCCAAAGAAGGCTCTTTCACAAATACATCCATTGTGCTGATGAGGAGATCCGGATCCGCACGGTAAGCCCTTAGGGCATGGACCATCACACTGTACATGAGACCCCACTCTCTCACTGGCATCATCAGGTTAAGGAACTGGCGAGTCAGGCGGAAAGGCATCAACTCTGGCACGCCCAAAAACTAGCCAAGGGGAAGGACAGTCGAAAGAAAACAAGAGTTAATCAGCCTTGGGACAGAAGGATTAGAGATAAGTAATATTTTGTTCTTTTTAAGCTTTGAAACTCTGTCACTTAACAGAAAACAACATGCCAGGCAGTAAGAACAGGGTCAAGTTGTGACATCAAAGCTCCGATCACGACCACCTAGCGATGGCGGTTGGGAGCACGGCTGAACTTCACAAACCACCACCACCCAGACCCTGTGAAACTCTACAGCTCCCTGCTTCAATATCGGGAAACCAAGATTTTCTTCCAATTAACTACAAATAACTCGCGGAGGTTATTTCGCACCAGAACGACGGCAAACGAGAAGCATCAAATTAATTTCTGAGGATCTGCGATTGCACGTAATGAACTCAAAAGCCGTAACCAATCAATCAGAAAACAAGTACCTGTGTAGCTAAGCCAAAGGCACACCCGAAGTCTATTCCCACCACGCCGCCCGTCTCCCTGTTGACCATGAAGTTGGACAGATGCCTGTCTCCGATACCAAGGATCCAGTGGCTGACGCACATCAGCGCGTGAGAGCTGGCGAAATGGGAGCGCAGGGCCAGGAAGGCTTCGGGCGACGCGCTCATTCCGAGGAAGGCTCTCCTGCGGGGGACAGGAGGCTCTGGCCGAACGCCGCGCAACCGCCGGCCTCGGCTCCCCGGCCCGCGGCGCTCGGGGGCTCGCTTACCGCAGCAGGTCTCCCGGAACGCTGCTCTCCCTGCTTCTGAAAGACGTGACTGTTTCCGTCCGGCTGGCGGTTCTGCGAAGGGGGGGAAGGAAGGAAGGAAGGAAGGGTGTCACTCGCTGGCATTCTGTGGGTAGTGTCAGCTGGAGGAACAGCAGCCCCCCCGGGCGTGGAAAGGTAAGATGGGCAGGCGACTGCAGCAGCACGCTTTGCTGACGCTGGTAACCAGCACAGCAAGCCACGCAGAGTTTGCCCCCAGGTTTTTTTATCTGGTGTTAAAAATACCCCCTCCTCTCTTTTTCTCCCAGTAGTTATTTCCAGGATGGGTATTTCTTAATACAAACCAGTATGAAGTTTTGTCTAGTTTCCCCCAGATGAAGCAGAGGGGTTGAGTTTGAACACAGCAACACGTCTGTGCTTTCTGGCTGGACAGTCTCCTCCGTGCAGAGAAAGGGAGGCCCAAATTAAACCTCTCCGCAGCACACAGAGGCCATCCTGACACCACAGAGGAGTGTGGCACGAGGGAAGGGCAACAGAACTACGTAGCTGGTGCTGAGAGCATCCACACCAGCCACCACACCAGCCACCACACCAGCCACCACACCAGCCACCACACCAGCCACCACACCAGCCACCACACCAGCCACCTCTGTGGAGGGAGGGTGACCACTCTGGACTAGCCTGTGTCTGCTGCTGGGAACTGAATGGCCACAAGCAGCTGGAATGTGCTGGGTGCTCTCCTTCCAGTCTAGTGGTGACTGAAAGGAGACCAGTTGTGTTCTAGGGGACAGCTCTGTGATGAGAGTTGAGGTGAGGTGAGTGGGGGTGGGTTGGGAATTTCTTTCAAAAGCACATTCTGGATTGGAATACAAGTCCTAATGTTGACACCCTCGGTTAAAGGAGTCAAAGTTTCCCTTTCAAAAGCCAGACACTTGCTTAAGCAGGTTGTGAGCTCATCAGAAATGTGCCACTGGAAACTTCACTTCCCTCCCTACAGTGCTAGATCTAGGCAGGTGTGGGAATTCCTCTGCGGATGCTCAAGTCAGGACCCAAACCATCAAATATCCTTAAATTCTCCATGAATCACAGTGATTTTCTCTGTCCAGCTTCAGCAGGTGCTCTGGCTCTGAGGTGACCTATCTAACTGCATGACCAGGAACAAGACACTGAGAAAATAAAGCTGAAGAGAAGCATCTGCTTCTAGACACCTTCTCAAGGATGTCAGCGAGTTTCTGGAAGCACTCCTGTGCTCTGGTGTGATTTTGGCAGTATGAGACTCCTCCTGCAGAGCATCTCCAGGAAGACAAAGCAGTAAATGGGCAAAAATCAGATCTAGCCAGCATATTATAACACAGATCATGTTTTTCCTGGAATTTCTACAACTCTGTGTAGTTTACATGCAGTTCTCTTTTCAAACCTACCTGTACATAACGTGGTATCGGGAGATGCTTTGTGCTTTCCCACCCATCTTGGACAGCCACTCAGAATAGGCAGCACGAGGTCCTTTTTTGCTAGGGACAAAAAAAAACCCAAAACCAACACAAAACTCAAAAAAGTGCTGATGATTCCACTATATTATCTCCCCACTCTGTACTCAAATACCCGCAGGCTGTGTGCTGCTATGACCCATGAGATTTTCATGCATGGGAGGAGTCAGGAAGCTACAGCCTACATTAATTTTAGCCTTGCTATGGAAATGAAGCTTATGCAGTCAGTGCATATCTGATCCATCCATCTCCTTCCCTCCAGCTCTGAATGCACTTCAATCATATTTGACAGAAGATTAGACATCTCAAAGGTGTTAATTTATCAATAGGTACTGTGAAAATTAGATGCTGCCTTGAGAAGAAAGACCCAAAATAATTTCTTCAGGGAGGGAAAGATATTTTTAACACAGTCCCATATCCTTTGGAGAAGCACAGTACGTGCTGCCGTTTGTCCATCCAAACAGGCAGGGAATGCAGGAAGGCAGCCTGTTACCTCCTCAGTGTGTGTAAGAGGGGAGGAAGGGGGCCTTGGACTTGAGGTATTAATCCATAAGAAGCCAGTCTTCAGTAGTTGCCCTGCTATTTTTCTCCCATCTTAACTAAACGGACTAGACATTAAACTTCTATTCCAGCGAGGCAGCAACTTAGCCTGCCTTCTGCCTTCCTTCCAAAGCATGTTCTGAGATACAGACATCCCTGCCATTTAATAAGCATTTATCATTTATAGCACATCACTTCAGGATAAAGAAGAGGATTTCAAAACTTCAGAAAGTTATTTCCCCCACCCCAAGCAAAATATTGCCAGCAAGGATTGAATCAGAATCTTCCTCTGCAACTGCCATCATGCAGCTGTAGCTCAATATAAAGGGTCTTAATTGATTGAAGAACATGCTGGAAAATATTTAAAGTCTATATACAACAATAAAAGAAAGGAGATAAATCATGAACTGTTTTTAGAAGGACACTGATCTTCTGCATTTGCTATATTAGAAATGTTTTCCTCTCATGCAGCGGTTCCATGTGAGTCTTCCTCCACTCTCCCAGTCACTGAATTGAGACCAACCTAACACCACTGCTGTTCACAGACAGCAGTAATGCAGGAACTGTAGCAATTCCTTAACTGCTCACAAATCAAGTGACTGTAGAAATAAAGACTCTTTGGAGTCCAATCTCCACGCTGGAGGTTCCTCCAACCTGCCCCATTAAACAAGAGAACTAGTAAAAATAAATGGTGTCAACACCACTTTGACAAACCCAAACAGAGATTCTGTACCAAGAACAATGTTGGTAAATAGAACTGGTATAATATGAGGTAGTAATAACTGCTGGTGATAATTTCTAAATTCCAGGATAGAAACAGGCTGAAATGCTAGAATTGAATCAATTTTATAAATACTTATCCTCCAATTACAGTCAAGAGGAAGAAAGCTAATTTATTGAAAGCCAGCACTTGTATACAGAGTGTTCTTTTACAGCTGTGGTTTGTGCATCTGCTGCCAATTCCCCCCACACTGACTCACTGCTGAACCCAGGTTTTGAACAGCTCTGTCTCTGCTCCCCTGCCCTCCCCTCTGCTCCCCCCTGCACTGACCTAAGTCCATTTCCTGCCTGATCAAATCAAGAGATCAAAATCCTTCTCTTGTAAAAATCAATCTGCTGATAAGGAAATGGTGATGATGATGACGTCACCCATGATTATAAGCCTCTTGTTTAAACAAGCTGGGTGGAGGATATGCCAGGTACAATGGTACTCATTAAACAAACAGTTGCCAATTACTAATTTGGGTCACCAAGCACAAACTGCCTCCTTGCTTATAGGTGCTTTTATTTCATTCTTTTAGAAAAAGAAAATGCTGCCACAAGACCACCAGTATCAAAACCCCATTAGTAGCAGCCCTTATTATTTAGACAGCTAAATGAAGCATTACCTGTTATAGTTTATCTCTTCCTCTTCAGACATGCTATTCTTAAGGAATTCTTTTAAAGTACAAGTATTTTCCAGCCACTTGATGAGTCCCAGTCTGGAACAGAAGAAATCAGAGATGAGAACACGTAGCTCAGAGTTGAATTTCAGAGGAACACCATGAATACAAAGCAACACATTCTAGTGCCTGCTAAAAGAAGGTTGAAAGCTACCAATTTAAATGTACTCTGGAAAACATTTTCCAGACAAAGCAATTTCAATGTTCTTTAAAAGGAAAAGAATCAAAAAATTAAGGCAAGACACAAAACATTCTGAACATCCCAACAGTAACAGATGTTCACAAAAGGATTTCTGTCCCTTCAAGACAGATGCCTACCTTGTTGTCATGGGGATCACCTGGTAAGTTTTTAGCTGCATATTCCTTTGGCTACAGGTAGCATCTTGGGAAAGGATAATGTTCATTACATCAAACAGCTGCTCAATACGTTGGTCTTGTCTCAGGTCTTCACCACCTTTGACAAGAAAAGGATACTCCTGCTCATCACTGCCTCGGATTGTTATACGTTTGGGCTTCCTCAAGGATTCCATTACACTTATCTTGGAGAAAAAAAAGACAAGGAAAAAAGCAAAATATTTGTGACAGAAGACTTGACCTTCCAGAATCATCACTGAAATGAAGCGTATCTGTCATTCCTAGATGCCATAATCTAGTTGCTCAATTACGACCAGAAAAACAAAAGCCCACTTGCAGACCTTCCTTTACGTGCTGCGAGATGCGTGCACCAGCACCAACCTCGCTGCTGTCAAATTCTTCAGCTGGAGTGTGGACACAGATTTATACCCTGCAGAATTTTAACTCAAACCTAAAAACATACCCGTTCATCAAACCCAGAGATTTTTGCGTGGTACTCGGGCAGTGGTTTCCCTTTTCCATCGTACTGACCTGAAGTGGTAGCGGGGAAAAAATAAAAGAAAGAAGTTACATAGTCTGTATGTGGATTTATTTTTTTTTTTAAGTGTATTTAAGAACTGAACACACTTGCAAATATTTTGTCAAACTGGCAGAATGATAACTATGAAGATTTTAAAATGCATAAAAATCCATCACACACATCATATGATTTTATCATTGAAGTAATAATATTCTTTCCTTGTTAAGCTGCTAGAATTGCAGTTCTTAAGGGTTTCAGAGGACACATCCTTTTTGAACTAGATTTAGACATACACTAGTTTTATATATCAGGGTTCCTGGAGTCAGGCTTTTAAAAATAATATTAAAGTATTTAGGTAAGAGATAAAATTTTAGATAAATTTTAATAATCAGGACTACAGCTTAAGAACAGATTTAAGAGATGATGAGTTATTTCAGATGAAATCTGCCTCTGTGTAAAGCCAGAAAGAAGAGCCATATAAGCTAACGTAAGAAGTAGAGCTCATGAGCAGCAACTCACCATTGACACTGAAGGGGAACTTACCAGGAACCTCAAGCTCATGCCTCAAGAACTCAGCTTTGAATTCACTCATCCACGGTGAACATTCTTTCAGGTTTCCAGGTTCTTTATAGCTTTTGTTCATTTTTGAGTGGAGAGAAGTTGTGATAGCATCAAAGTCACTAGCCTTCATATCCAACAGGTCTGAGCCGCCTTTTCCAAAATGATGGTCAAAGTCCTTCCCAAAAGCCTGAGGTTCATTCACAGAAAGGAGTCCTGTTAACCCAGTGCTGGGAGCTCCCCAAGAACACTGAAACCATACCTTCCTACCTACACGCACAGCTTCATCTGAGCTCCTGAAATAGATCAATCACTCTTCCACTTCTGCTCGGTTTTTATTCTTTTTGTCCTCTCCATTATTTCTAGTCTGTCAGAACCTTTTCACTGCCTGTTTGGTAGACCTGCCAGTTACCATCACAGAAATATCTACATTTTACCAACTCGGTGATATCAGAGATCTGTAGCTTCAGATCATGAACCTTTTTGCCATGTCAAAACCAGAAGGGTATCCCTTTTGATCTCCTGGGTTGGATTCTGGGTGAGGATATCAGTAACACTGCTCACTAACCTTAACACATGTACCTCATCTGCTTACAAAAATTTAAGATGAGCTAGTGAAATATTAATAGAAAATAAAAATATTTAAATTTGTACCTATTAGACAATTACAAATTCCACCACAAATCTAAATACAGGTTTATTACCAGAACATTTAATTGATGCCCCAGTCTTTAGAAGTTATCACACTTTCAAACCGCTGCGACAGAACCCCCCAAAACCCTCAACTGTTCAATTTACAAATGGTTACAAAAATACAGATGGATAAGTTAGGTTTTTTTTCCTTCCTTGAGTATGAATATTGTGGGTTGTTTTTTTTTTTTGTGTGTGTTTTTTTGTTGCTGTTCAGTTTAGTTTGTCTGTTTTTAAATTAGCAGCAGCCATACTACAGAGCAAGGAAAAGCTAGTTTCATATATACCTTCCTTGCTAACCAAAAGATATATGTATATATAAAGCATGTCCATAAAGCTTCATGTATTTGGAGAATTTTTGGTCTCCTGTTAGATAATACTGATGCAAATTTCATTTATGATCACATTTATTATTTGTGATTTGCTTTGGGATAATTTTGGATGTAAAGTTGTATAAATCCATATTTTAAAATAAGTATTTTAAATAGACTGATAAAAGAAAAGTGCAAAGTCATTTCATACTGATCCATTTAATAAACAAAGTATTATCTGCAAGTAGTTAACTGACTTGACTTCTTGTGTTCATAATTCAAGGTTCTAGAAAAACCAGATGTCCCCTCTTGGACCTCACTGGTATTAATGGCTTGGAAAGACATGCAAGCTCACTTGTTTTTTCAATGCCTGACCATTTTTCTCCCAAGCTATGAAGGACACAGCTATTTCACTGAAGTAAATGAAAATACAAGAAATATTATCCTTCTGAAGAGACTGCTGCAGTCAACATCTTTATCACTTTAAATCTATTTCCAGATGATCGTCTGATTGCCTCCTCCATTCTCTCCTCTGACTTCTTTTAAAATTCAAGGCAGCAAATATTTAACAGCCTTAACACTGTGTTTTAATTACTACAATTGAACAACAGTGTTTCATTTTTGCATTACTGGAATTTCATGTTAAAAACAAACATGGGATTCCTATTGTTAAAGCTACAATTTAAATTGTATAGAAATAATACATATGAAGATTACAAGCCTGAAATCCTCCACTTACTAGAGCAATTTTATGTGTCAGTCAAGAAATACAACCTTTGTTGGCTTTGTTTTTTCTTTTTTTTTTTTTTCTTCTCTCCAGCAAGGACACCAGAAACTAGACAGTTATCCTCACAGCACACGTTGTTTCTTCACGAGGCAGAGAACTCAGAGCATGTGCATCATCACCCTGACCCTTTCCTCCTGCAGCTGCTGCTGTGGGAAAAGAGTCTGCTCTCCCTCTTCCCCTCAGCAGAGGGGAACAGCCCTGCTACCCCTCTCCCAGCATCTCCCTTGCTTTTCTCTCCCTGTTCGGTTAATTCAGTAACAATTAAAAATCCACCAGCCTTACTTGCAGTCTCCCCTACTGCTGCACATGTCACCTCCTTCTAGAGCCATGGATTTTTTGGGTGAAATGGGCCAAAGCACACACACAAACCATCCCACCAACCACAGGCAGACTGCCTTTGTCCTCATGCCTGCCAGGTCCCTTGCTGCCCTTGTAACCTGTATGGCTTGACCCACCACTGCGCCCTTCCCTCCACCCCAACAGGGGCACATCCTGCAAATTCTTAACCCCAAGCTCTCAAGTTTAAAGTTAATTATCATTGGAGACTCAGTTTATCTTGCAGCAACATATTCAAAGGGCTAGTATGTCCCCAAACTCCTAACTGTCCTTTCTGCTGCTGTATCACTTCACCTCCTCCCAAACCCACCTTACCCATCCTCCCTGTTCCCTGCTCATGGGGAAGGAATCTCCTTAGAGACACCTGGGTAAGTTTATCTAATGCTTATGGGACATAAGAATGGCCATGAGGGAGAGACCTGGACCCACCTAACCCTGGCCACGGGGCTACGAGCGCACAGTCCAGGCACACAGCCACATTTCCACAGCAGCATCACTCTGCTGGCCTCCAGCAATTAGTAGCTCAGGGATTTATGGACCCAGAAGTGTGCATTTGTATCTAAAAGCTCTCAGAGCATTTTCACCTTGTCCATTCTGTTATTTACTCGCTGTTTGAATCCACAAAATCATCCAGATACCCTGCAGCAGGAGCTCAGCACTTCAGTGTGTATTGAATGAGCAAATACTTCTCCCTGTTTCTTTGGATCTGCCACTTCCATAGAATATTTACTTTGTGCTTGGCACTCCTGGAGTTCAGAGCTTTATTGTCTCTGGCTTCACTGTGTCTTGCCCAAGTAGAGGAATGCTGAAGTTGCTTCTCCTGCAGAGGTTACCCTGTACCTCTGACAATTCTTGCTGCCCTGAACCTCCAGTTCTGCTGTATCTGTGGTGAGAACTGTGGATGACGACTACAGCATTCAAGAAGCAAGCATCAGAGAAGGCTGCTGTGTCAACGGATAAATCCATGGCTTGTTCTCTATCTTAATAATGACTATCAGCTGCTTTTCTTTCTCAGCTGCTCTTGGGGTTTCACAGCTGATGTTTTCACAGAGCTACCAGAAATCAAGATTTTGTTCTTGAATTGCAACAGTCAGCTCAAAGCCAAGGAATTTATATATGAAACTAAGAGTTTGGGTTTTTTTGCTATGTGCATCACTTCATTTTTCTGCACTGACTTTCAGTATTTTAGATCTCAGTCAGTTTTGTAAAATCCTTTCTGTAATTCTTCATAGTTCTAACTTTTCTGAGTAACTTACCCTAAATAACTTAGTATCAGCAGCAAATTTGAGTAGTGTAATATAGCAAAACACTCTAAAGTGTTCATACATCCTTGGCAGAAGGAAAAAACACAAGGCCAGATTCCTGTGCAGGTTCACAGATGGTCAGAGGCACCCAGGCCCTGAGAATCTGGCAGCGTGCAGGACAGGGAAGGCAGAAGCTCAGTAAGAGGGAACATTTCGTCCTGTGGGGAAATCAAAGTAGAAGTTGAACTATGGTAAGTCCATAGCTTCTAGCAAAGAAATCCCAGTTCTGTACTCCTGACATGATCCCTTGTCTCACCAAGCCCTGCAGCACCTGTACAAGCTGTGATCTGGTCCCTTCTTTTGACTTCCTTCCAGAAAAGCACACGAAGCCACTACCCAGCAATCACACGTACCTGAATAAACCTTTTCCTCAGCAATCCAACGCCAGGAGCCTCTACATTTCCCAGCATTCCTTCATACATTTCCTTAAGCTTATTTTTATTTCTCTGAGCTTTTACCAGTTCGTTTCTGACATCCTCAACCCAATCCTGCAAACAGAAGGAAACAGGTGAGTACTGAGAAAGAGCTTACTGACCCTTGCTCCTCAGTAATCTGCTCAGATTGCATTTGAGTTACTGTATTTACTAAGCGCCAATTAATCTCTCTTTTGACAACAAAAAGAGCAATCAAAAGGCTATGGAAATATTTCCTTTTCATTTTGTCTCTTGATAAAATGTTTCTACTTTATTAAGATAATTATGTTTACTACCATAGCATCTAGTGTGAACTAAGAGAGCCTCTGTGGGGCCAGGAGCTGTACCAAACACTAGATGAGAATCTTTTGGACAATGGGGCCAGAATGTAGACTGGGATGGCCAGCAGAGAGCAGGGAAAGCACAGAAGACAACAAGTAGTCAAAAATTATAGAGATGGTGACAAATGATAACTTGGTAATGGTTTCAGAATGATTAAGGAAGGGTGACCACGGGAATGGGCAGAGACCATGAAGGAGAGAGCTGAAAAGGGCTACTGCAAACCAGCCAGCTGGCATAGGGGAGGGAGACCATGGCCAGTGAAAGCTGCTGACAGCCCCTCAACATCACCATCATCATCATTCACCCGTTGATTCTGATTCTGGGTTGAACCACTTCCTGTGGCTGTGGTGTCAAACGAACTGCGGGGCTCCGCCCGGTACTCTTCTTGTGTAAGCAGAGGGTGAGGAATGAAGAGGAAGGGGGAGAAATAATAAAAAAATACATTTTACCTTAAAAAGCATTACGGGGCTAGAGAGCTGCTCCAGAGAGTGAACGAAATCTTGAACTACTCCTCCTCTGTCCAACTTATTCTTGATCCTTTAAAAGAAAAACAATGGACCACAATGCAGCAGGAACTCCCACCACCCCTTGGCCTGCAGATCAGTAATGATCCAGACTGTCAGCTATATTCAAGAAGCTGGTAAAATAATCTAAGGGTAGGTAGGCAGCATTCCCTCAGAACTCTCTCTTGAGCTGCATGACTGTTAATACATTGACTGCCCCTGCCATGCAGCTCCCAGTGTTTTATTTAAGTGTCCCTCTATGAAAATAGGAGCTTTGTGGAGAAGTGGTAAGCATACCTGCAACAGAAATGGGCACTGACCAGACTATGTGCTGTCATCGAAGTTATTCAAAGGTGATACAGTTTGTGATGCTTGAGTCTATCTTCTTAGTTTAAGGACAAAAATTCAGCAAATGTATCAGAGATTTGAAAAAAAAAATAAACCCAAACCAAACAAACTAGGGCAAAAAGACATTTAAAATTGTATTGGTGGTTGTGCAGCACCACGTGATAAAAGTTGATTTTTGTCTGGGGATTAAGTCAGGCTTTATCTCATGGCAAAACGGGCAAGGAGGGCTTATAGAGGAAGATGTGTGCTGCACACCAAGTAAGCAGAGAAGAACACAACCCAAGAGCTGTCGTTCACCAAGGTAACGTGCATCCATTTCACTGGTCCTTTCTGAAGTCCAGTAGGAGCATCTACTCTACTTACACTTACTTGCTTTCTCTTGATATTAGATTGTAAATGTCCAAGCAAGCTTCATCTTCATCTCTGACAGGTTCCAACTCTTACTGCTCTGAAGTCTACTACACTAAGAGCATAATCGTGCACCAGATTTCCCTTCTACCTCAGCAGAGAAGAAGGAGAAGAAACTTCAACTACCAGAAATACAAGGAGAAAGGGGTTGCTGCACTGTGGTCTTATTTCATCTTGGAAAAATCCTAACTTCCCACAGCCTGAGGACTCTATGTACCCCACTCTTCAGAAAGTATTCAGGTCACCAACCTGAGTATGTCTAATACTAAAAGAGTTTATGTACTGGTTCTTCCTGTGCCTCTAAATGAAAACACAGCGTGCCTGTAACTACCTTCTAACGTTTCTCATGCCCTCTAAAGAAAAGAGTTTGTTAAGTAAAAATAAATAAATCTCTCCACTCCCGAATAAAGAAAAAAACCCAAAAAACATACAAAAGAGAACTCTGATTGCAAATTCACCTTTCTACAAACTCCTTGTTCTTACAACCAGTTGCAGTATCTTTGAAAGAGTAACTTTCACTGCTGATCATGAAGGGGTAGACGATTGCCTGGGGATAGGTGTTTGCAATCTCTTCAACAGTATGTTGCACAGCAACGGCTTCATCCTTGTCAAGTAGTGCCATCATCTGGCTAATCCAACCAATGAACTGCCAACAGGGAACTGAAGAAAGCTGCAAAAACAGACACTGCTTTCAACCTCGGTCCTCCTCGAACAGACCAAACAGAGCAAACAAACAAAACAGTTCTGCGGCCCAGCCTGACAGACAGAAACATGTGAAAAGGAAACGCAGAATGTCAACCACTGCACAAAACACCCCCCAGTGAAGCAGATTTCACTATTATTAGTAGTACTACCACTATCACCACCCCTGCTGCTGCTGCTTATTAATAGGTTTCTCCATTATAAAGATTTGCAGTTTGCTGCTCAAGATGAGGTGTTATACTCAAACTTCTAGCTTTTCTGTCTGGATGCAATAGAAAACTTTTTAGTCACTGCATAAAAACCTCAAAAATGTGAAGGGATAGACCAAACACCATGGGTTGAAGTCTTGATTTGAGTGAAAAAAAAAGAGACAGGCAGAGGAACACTGGAACTCTAATCAGTTTTGTCCTTCCTTCAACTTTAAACAGATTCAGGTTTTCTGGCAGATATTACTTTCAGTAAAGCACTCCTCCACTGCGTCTGGGCTGGGGCAATCCCCAGTATCAGTACAGACTGAGGGATGAAGGGTTCGAGAGCAGGCCTATGGAGAAGGACTTGGGGGTACTGGTGGATGAAAAGCTGGACACGAGTCAGCAGTGTGAGCTCGCAGCCCACGAGGCCAATCGTATCCTGGGCTGCATCAAAAGAAGCATCACCAGCAGGTTGAGGGAGGGGATCTGTCAGTCTACTCCACTCTGGTGAGACCTCACCTGCAGTACTGTGTCCAGCCCTGGAGTCCTCAGCACAGGAAGGACACGGACCTGTTGGAGCAGGTTCAGAGGAGGCCCATAAAAATGATCAGAGGGCTGGAACCCCTCTGCTATGAGGAAAGGCTGAGAGAGTTGGGGTTGTTCAGCCTGGAGAAGAGAAGGCTCCAGGGAGACTTTATTGCAGCCTTTCAATACTTAAAGGAGACCTACAAGGAAGCTGTGGACACTGTAAGATAGGACAAGGGGTAAAGGTTTTAAACTACATAAGGGTAGATTTAAACTAGATAGAAGGAAGACAGTTTTTACAATGAAGGCAGTGAAACACTGGAACAGGTTGTCCAGAGATGCTGTAGAAGCCCCATCCCTGGCACCATTCCAGCTGAGGTTGGCCGGGGCTCTGAGCAACCTGCTCTAGTTGCAGATGTCCCTGCTCCCTGCAGGGGAGGTGATGACTTTTAAAGGTCCCTTCCAAGCCAAAGCATTCCACGACTCTAATATGCTTCACGCTCACTTCCCTCCTAAAATGGTATCACCGTTGAAAGGAGTGCTACAGTATCTTTCCTTGTGATAGCCAGAGGCCAGACTCTGACTCCCTTCTTCCTGTCTCATCCCTTTACTAGAGTTTCAGATCAGATTGCCAGTATTTATCTCACAGAAGGACAGAGGAGAGGACCAAGAACTGCCTGGTGAACTCCTTTTCTGGGTGAGATTTGTAGCTGGACCAGGTGTCAGGTTCTGTTTGAACCATCAGAGTTTCACTGTGGCCACACCTTGTGCTCCTCAGCCGTTTCTGCTACTTCCTCAGTTTCTTGGTATAACTAAGTCATGTTTCTGTCTCTCTCAAGTTCTTCCTCCAACAGGGCCTGGCACCCTGTGAGCACCAGCACAATGACACGGGCTTGAAAAGGTGGGCAGGCCAAGGCAGGAACTGGCATGAGTCACAGAGGAGCTCTCTGCTTATCTCTCCCACGACAGCAGGGAAGGCAGCACACAGAAATAAGATATGTTCCTCACCCTAACACTAACCACCTTTATCAGCCCTCTTAAGATTGTTCTGAAGGAAGAAAACCAACCCAACCAAACCACGACATAACTTCTTTCCAGCAACTCTCAAATTGACATTTGGAATAAGAATAACGATAGAAGTTAAACTTAAGAAAAAAGTTTCTGTCCATGTGAATTAGACTCATAAAGTTAGAGAGAAGACAAGGAACAATGATGGGATAAAATTTATCTGATTTACCCGAAGCAAAACTTACCAGTCTAACCTCTGTACCCATCCAACCTCCACCCCCACCCTTGTAAATTCGATTTATAGCAACATTTGCCGCCAGGAAAATGGAAGCAACTAACCTCTCGTGTCACTAGACCCAATGTCTCCGCTGGATATCTTTCAATTATTTGCAGCAGTCTAGGAAATCTCAGCCTGGCTTCTCTGGAGTTCAGTTTTAAAGCTTTTATCATTTTCTCCACCACAATAGCTGGGAATAGCTGCAGATCTGCAGCGCTAATTTCTGCCAAGAGACATTAAACAAGAATTATCAGAAACACCATCACTTCTTCCATGTCTTTGATCATCTGGAACATTCATCTTTACAAATCAGTGCATTTTTTTATTTATTTTTTTTTCCCAGTATATTTAGTATTTTTACTTTGTTCTCCGTCCCATCTGTTTGAACTGCACACATCTGCAACACATGTACTTGGGGACTGTAAGGATTAGCTTTATCAGGAAGCTGCATCACTGCTGGTATCCTGCCTGCTTTAAATACAGCACTGCTGTTCCTGACAAGGGAAGTATCTGCTGGGTAGGATACATTTCTCACTAGCAAGAGGGAGACTGAGTGATTCACTAGTACCAAAGCGAGTGGTAACAGTGAGGGGGGGAAAAAAAAAAAAAGAGAAATATAAATACTGTTGAACTGGAAGACAAAACTATTCCATTTCAATTCAAGCTGTGTTGCTCAGGGAGGTCTCCTGGGTATCACGGACAAATCCACCTCACATGCTGACAAGAAATCCTGACTAACCAAGCAAGCCTTCTTCTTCTCTACGCAGGTGCTGGTCACAGAAACCGACCAAAGTCATGTACGAATCGATAACTCCCATCACATCTACACGGTCCACGGACTGGGACTGCATCTCCTCTTCAGACTTCCTCGCAGCGCTGCCGTAACACTGAAAAGCCTTCCTGTTCAGACCTGCCAATACCTGAAATTCAGCCATCAGAGGAAAAAAAAAAAAAGCAGCATTCAACAACTCTTTCTGAAGCTGGACCTCAGTTGCAAGTCCTGAGTAGATGAGTAGATACAACTTTCAGTGTAGGAGATGTTTTGAGCAGGTGATACAAAGGAAAAAAAACCTGGGAGGTTATTTCTAGCAGTGATTTGCAGAGTTTTAGTTTCCACTGTTTTCAGTGGAAAAATCTAAATCACACAACTTAAAAAAATGAAAAACTTTACTTAAAACTTTTAACTTAATGCTTTGTGGGTTTTTTTTAACATTAACAGTTACAATAGTTCTAAAGTTAACATTACTAGGATTTTTGCAAAAAAATTAACAGAAAAGATAATTAAAAACCACAGTTTTTTTCCCTATTAAGACATATCTGCAACATTTGCATAACAGCTACACTTGTGTTCAAAAAAGCATGAATCAAACTATTTCAAATCTCCTGTCTTTTTCCCTATTACCAACATAAAATATTGATCATACATTTCTAATGCAGCTCATGAAATGAGGGACTTGACAAGATCCTTTACAACTGAATGCTTATAAATCCAGTACATATGTTCTCATATGGCCAACAAGCTTAAAACCTCTGGCATTGTAGCTGCTGTAGTTATTAAACAATACAC
Organism: Actenoides lindsayi; assembly: GCA_025331215.1. NCBI lineage: Eukaryota > Metazoa > Chordata > Aves > Coraciiformes > Alcedinidae > Actenoides > Actenoides lindsayi. The sequence continues at coordinate 70,719 of WTSP01027263.1, read as the reverse complement.
AAAATAGCTGCAGAACAAGTTGGAATGAGTGAAAAATGCCGTAACTGAAACTAGATAGTCTGAATTTCAGGTAGGTAGAAGGAAACTACCAGGGTCAGAGTCCTGCTTAGTGCTAAGCTAAATTAAGGCTAAGCTCCTTAATCTTATAGAGATATCTGGTATCCTACTCTGACTCATGTGACACAGAAGAGCTTTTATGCTCATCTTTTAGGTTTCCTTAAGAAGAATGTTCTTAATAATTACCTAATAAATGAAGCTTAAGCTTTTGCTCAAGTTTCTACACACCTGAAAATTTAAAATCTTTTTCTGCAGGAATCTCTTCTTTATCTGCTTTTCTTCAGTAACCATTAAAAACACAAATCAAGAACAATTTTTCTGCTGTTTTATACTGATATGGCTCCTATCTAAGAGACTTCATGTTGGCTTTCGGAATGAATAAGAATAAATCAGCAGAGGTATTTCAAATTTTAAATCAATTTGACAGACAAGAAGTCAGTGTGCCACAGCATCTGGGACAGCTGCCACCATACATGATTTCAGTCTGCCACTGTACTCTTCAAATGTGCACCTTCCCAAAACAGGCAAAGATGCTCTGTCTTAAAAACCCCTCTCCTCTCTAACACTAAAATTTTTTAGATAAATTAAGTGGATCGGTAGCACTATCAGCACTGTAAAGATCTTTTTATGAATTAAGATAGTCTGACAGCATGGAGCAGCTCAGAAACACCCAGCTGAAATAAAGGCATTCTTTGAGGATCACCTGCCCAAGCCTTGCCTTGCTGCTGTGCATGGAGGTGCTACGACTTCATCTTCCCCCGCCCCAAATGCAGGAACAGAAAAGCACAAGAACACTCTCCCAGTTAAAAAGGCTACAGTGGTGTGATACTCCAGGAGAGCAAAAACCAGACAATACAGCAATCACAGCTTTTTTTGGTTTTTTTTTTAACCTTCAGCTGGTATTCTGGACAAATCACTGCTAATAGCAGGTGGGTTTCACATTCTCTGTATCTATCTACATTCATCACTACCTATACAAGTACCGAAATGCCTAAAAGCTTTTCCCCTCTCGTTTACCTTTCCAGGATTCTCAAGACTTTCTCCTGACAGTACTGATACTTTTCCAGCCTTTTCTTCCTCAATTTGCTCAAGGCATCTTGGGTCCTGACTAAGAGCACTGGCCATCATGTGATATGTAGTACCCAGAAGAAGGTTCTGGTTTCGGAAGGCCGCTGTGTTCTTGCTCAGATAGTCTGATTTGGTATCTTCTGTTGGAATTCAAAAACAGAGTCAGTAATTCGACAACACAGCATCTTTGTATAATAAACAACGTGCAGCAAAGAGAAGGCTGTTACCAAGCAGGGAGATGGTCTTTAACATGGAGAGCAAGCGTTCAGGACAACTCTGGTTGCGGCTGCAACTGTGCACAAAGCGGCAGTAGGCGTAATTCCACCTCACCAGCCAGGCTTCTCTTGTTCTGGCATCTCTGCGTAGGTCTTTCAGAAGCTTCTTGGCAACTGAGAAGCTGCTCTGTATTCAGATTAAGACAGAATTTGTAGACAATATATCCGAAGAGGAAATAAAACCTTTCTGCAACCAAAGTAAGGGATGAAAAGATTCAGGTAACACAAGTAAAGCTATAAGATGAAGAGAGATCCATTGATTGTTGAGTCTCATATTCAAAAGACAGATTTGTGCTAATGGACAAATTTGAAAAGAAAAATAGAAGAAGAGAGGTTTGACAAACTGAGGAAGTTAAAACAATTCTATCTGCATGATTAAACAGGCATTAACTGTTCTGCCATACAAACACAAACGGGGAATCTAACTTTAACGTGGTTTATAATACCATTAAGAAAATCACTTATGTTTCTGTTTTGATGGAAAGTTCCATATAAGGAACATTAAAGGAAATCTTACAATTTATATTTACTCCTTTAAGAGTATATAGTCAACACAGCAGTAATATTATATTTGGTTATTACAGTGCTTAAAAGAAACTCTTGTCACTGACTGTAGAATTATGCAGCACCTCAGAAGATGAGGGAGACCTTGACTTAAATATTATTTGTCTTGTCTCAAGCTTGAAAGACCAAAGGTTCAAAGACAGCTATGTTTCAGTCACTTTAACAGCCAGAGCAAGCCAAAATTTTTAAGCCACTTAGCTTTCATGCTTTATATAAAGTGTTAACCTAACAGCATTAATGAAAACTATAAAATAAAAAGCATTAAATGTTTCATCATTGCTGACTGAAGTAAATGATTGCTTCAATTTGAATTTGATTTGTTTTCTTGTAAAGAAGTGATTATCTGTAAATAAGAAAGCATAATGTTTGGCTGCAAGCATCTGTCCCATTAAAGACTGAAGCATTTCAGATACTTTATTTATCTGCCCTTTAGAGTGTTAGAAACCACCTGTGAATCAAAGGGGCCTTCAGGGACATTTCCAGTTATGACAAATTATTGTCAAGTTTGTAATTAGTGTTTATCCATTTGTTGGTTTTTGGGTTTTTTTTTTTTTTTTTTTTCCCCCCTGTGGAACTGACTTTCTTGAGCTTTCAAAAGATCCTGGACAGCAGGGTCAAAAAGAGACAAGGTCTCCCCTGGCAAAAAGATGGCCAAGCCCACCTGAGAGGCTTCTCCAGCTGTAGTTTCTATGTATTTTCTCACAAAATTGGAAGCTCTCAGGCAGTACAGTCACCTGTTTCCTGGCGCTTTCTATCATCTTCATTTTCATGTCAAATTTGCATCTTTTTATCATCGAGTAAATGTCTTCACCCTGTTGATCCACTTCCATTTGGTCACTAGCACCACAGTCTTCATCCACCTCCATGCTATCATTTGCCTGGTCACAGAGAAGTTTCTCCTGTAGTTTATCAAGAAAGAAACACCTGCACAACGACAAGAGGAGTATACATCACTTTGGTAGGCATCCAAGGGAAGGAACGTTTGTCTTGATCTGCCTGACATCAACAGGAGTGGGGCTTAGCACATCCTTTGTCACTCATTTCAGATGAGATAAAGGTTTTCTAAAAGCACACAGAAGTGATGAAGACACTGAGAACCCTTCAAGTCATAAATGTTTCATCTTTGTAAAGGAATAAGTCACACCATGTATTCTGCCTAATATTTACCTGCAATAAGTTCCCCTGTAGCCATGCTTTTGTGACACCCAGAGATAATAAAATAAATTACAGGGCACAGTGGGTATCAGCAGAGCTGTTGAAGAAGTTGCTCCCCAGGAAAGGAGAAAGAATCTGGATTTGCACTGGAAGAATGGATTTGAATGAAGATCGATACCACGGGGAGGAGAGAGATCTTTCAGATTCCAAAAAGCCTTCCAGATTCTTCAGAGCTAATCCAAAAGGAGTCTCTGGAGAGTCTTTGTCTCCAATGACAGCACTGGTCATTAACTTACCTAGAGCCATGTAAAGTACTTAGAAGGACAGGGCTGGGCTTATTTTGTACACTCCCTAACTTTGAGACTGCCTACTAAGTATTTTCGTTTGTTAACAGAGCAGCCTTTTGGGTGGTGTTCCTTTGAGCCACCTGCAGCTAATCTACTCGGTTACTAAGTGGATGTGTTTAAGGGCTGCTGAAGTGGGTCTCCTTCCACACTGCGTGTAGTCACCAATGCAATGAATGCCTGAACTGTTATGTTCCCCTGTCAATATATGTTTTATTCCCTGGCCATTTCTCAACCTCCTTTTGCTTTTCATCACAAGTTAGACACACAAAAACCAGTTATACTGACAAAGCTATTACAAGGGTTAAGAAAAATAAATGTGTCAGCCACTAGATCAACAACCCCTCCACATGAGGACAACCAGCATTAAGAAAAGCACCTCTTAGAACTGAGCAGGCAGACAGAACTGAAGCCAACCCAAGCATGTATTACCGATTTGTAATGATATCATCCCAGATGTTCATAGGATCCATTTTAGCATCTGGATATCTGCTTGTCCAAATTCTGAGAAGTCTCTTAAGGGAAGCCTGGGAAGCTAAGTTACCTAGAAATCAATGAAGAATACTTTACATGCATCTAAATCCAAACAGCGTGAAAAAGACATAAACCAAATAGTCTATCATTCAAACCAGAAAACTGCAATAAAACACCCCACTTGTATTTCTGGGTGTGCATGAAATACTCTCCTCGGGGATCACATTGCTTTTGTTTATTGCTGAAGCACAGGGGATTCAAAAAGGACATCAGTGACAACTGCCACTGGGAATCACCACTGGGTAGGTACCTTCCCATATGAACTGTAAATTATATTGAATATATAATTCATCTTATGCACATTAATTTGTATTTTATGCCTACCTGAGCAGCTGCAAATTATATACCACAACCATCTTTGATCTCTGCTAACCACTATTTGCTGCCAATCGCAACACCAACAAAAAACTTAGTTTAAAACTATTATTTACACTTTAAAAAAAGATACTTAACTCTTATCACATTAGCTAGGCTAATAAAAGTTTGCAATAGAACACAGAATTATCTTCAAGCCTATCTGACACAACTGCAGTAGTTCTTACTGTCAAGAAGACAGTAAGATGTAATTCCAGACCTGTGCTTCCTCAAACAGAGGTTCAGTCATCTGAGTGTGGAAACAAGAATTTAAAGTTCAGGAAACCATGATTAATTTGCACAATAAAAAGAAAATCTCTTAAGAAAAAAGAATAAAATACAATATCGTTACTTCTCTTGGTCATAAAACTGATGAAATCCTGTATTTCTGTCAAAGCTTGTACAGACTGCAGTTTGGTCATTCGACTTTGATATAACAAAGTATCAATACTGGAATAGCTCTGGAAAGAAAGGGAGAGAACAGAAGATTTCACATACAGAATTTACTACGTGGTTCTACTCAGTTCTCTATAAACTATTTATCTGGTGCTGCTGTATATTATGCTCCACTACCCAACCTTTTGCAAGTAATTTAATAGCCTGTAATCTGACAGCAACTCTGCTTTGGACATATTCTCCCTGCAACCCTTATCCTAGGCTTTAGGATAGTCCCACAGTCTAATCAAAACTTGTTAATGGGTGGAACTTGTAACCTCTCTTTACAAGTTTGTTCTGAGGAATAGAGGCTTCTGAAAAGATGAATGAAATAAACCTGTTATTGATCTGCACAAACAATTGCCCTGAAAATTTTCTAACAGATGAAATCAGCAAAATAAAACAAATTAAAATGGGAGGATGCACTTCACTGGCTGGGACACCACTCATTATTGCAGAGGAAGTTTTGCCATATGACTGGAAACCATGTAGATTTCTTTGTATTTGGGCAAGTATTTCTTTCAAAAGTATAATTTTCCAGCAGTAGCAGCAACAACAGTTTAATTCTTCCATGAGTTTATACAGCAAAATCATCTCAGAGAGAGAAGAGATTGTTACCTGCATGAAGATCTGCATGCCATTGCTAATGTAGTATTTGGCTCTGTCAAAATCATCTTGCAGGATGTAAAGGAGACTCAGCTCTTGGCTGTAATGCATTTCTATAATGGCTTTCTTCTGTTCTGCCTTCATGGCCTCATCAATAAAAGTCAGCAAAGTCTGGTCATTTTCCCCACTGAGCAGTAACTTCAACTTGCTGCGTATTATATAGGGCAGGTATATCTCCTGCAAGGGGAAAATAGAGTCTTTATTTCTAGCGATGGAATATTAAACAATCAATTTTCTGTTATCAGTGGCACGTCAAATAAATATAAAAATATTTAATAGCTTTCATTAGTGTTTTACCTTCAGACAAATTCCAGTGTGCTCACAAACAACAGCAGCCTTCTCTCAAGGCTCAAGAAGTTGTTAGCAAATTCTAACAGTTTCAAAACCTTTGGTTTGGTAACTCTTAAAACATGAAACAAAAGTGATAAAAAGCAAAGACACTGGAAGAAGATGATAAAACTTGTCCTGTATGATCAGCCATAGACTCGAGGTAAAAATTAAACATCCTGTAAACAGCAGAAGCAATTGCTTCAATTATTTTATGTATCAGACTCTCTACTGATGTCCATGGTAAAAGTAGCCCAAATAATGCAATTGATTCCCACCCACAATCACATTACTGTAGGACATCCCTGCAGAGATAAAAACAGTGCAGCAGCGACAAAGAGATTTCTAAAAACCTGGAAAAATGGATCATTCCACGTTTTGCTTAGGTCTGGAGGTTTTCCACTATCGATATTAATGGTAGCACAATACTCCAGAGACTTCCACTCCGTGAGGTGGTCATAGCATTCCAGCGATGCAAGCTCCCAGAAGTCCTTCTCTGCTTCTGTTGGCTCTCCATCTTGCCAGTCCTCTTTAGAGAGTGCCTAGGGAAGGAATTTGAGGGGGAGGAAGGTTTCTCAGCTGGGATCTCACACTAGTTTCAATTCCAAGTCACCGGGAACTTAACAAGATCGATTGTCTCAGAAAAACATCTATCCACTTATCACAATGTGACAGAAATACCAAATGGAGAAGAAGCAAGCTTGTTAGTATTTATACACAACTGAATTTCAGGGAACCATCTTCAGTAAATCTGTGTTTTTAAAGAGCGAAGACTTTAAAAGAAGGTTAATGAGGATCCTTCCTCTTCTGCATCCATTATAACTCAGATTTTCTTTGCCATGAACACACGTAGCTTGCTCTCATGGGGAGGTGTTCTGCTTGTCTGCCAAGGTGACCACACGTGTGAAGCTTTGTGACAAACAGCAAAAAGTGTCACGCTCGCTGCTCTGTTGTGACTGCTCATCTGTTCCCGTGTCTTGAATCATCAATCGAACAAAACACAAGGGCATTTTAAACAATATGCTGCTTCCCAAGGTGTTTCATTTTAGCTCGTTAGTTTTAAGTCACAAGAATTTTATGAAACAAAAAAAACCAAACCCCAAAACATCTTGTCATTTTACCTCATCATAACATTTAGCTGCTTCAGCGTAATCACTCCTTGCTTCTGCCAGCAACGCTTTCTGTGTGATTTCCTTAGTCCCAATCTTACCACTGAAAATGCCACGAAGGACATCATAATCCCCAAGAGATCGGTAGAGCCTTGGAAAATTGAAAAGGGAAGTACTATAATTAGTTGGATAGAGGTACATCAGTGCAAACATAAGCTATTGAAAAAATAATCACAGAATGGTAGGGGTTGGAAGGGACCCCTGGAGATCAGCTAGTCCAACCCCCCTGCCAAAGCAGGTTCACCCAGAGCAGGCTGCTCAGGATCATGTCCAGGTGGGTTTTGAATGTCTCCAGAGAAGGAGACTCCACAACCTCTCTGGGCAGACTGGTCCAGGCTCTGTCACTCTCACAGGAAGGAAATTTCTCCTTAAGTTTAGCAGAACTTCCTGTGTTCCAGTTTGTGTCCACTGCCCTTTAATAACTCAATAAACAGTAATACCCTGGCTTGTAATAGTAAATAAATAAATACAATCTTATATAAGATCATAAATATATATTTAACTAGATAATCTTGTAGAGCAATATCTGAAATATCCTGCAGCTCAAAAACTATGAACAAGCCATTTTTCAGCAGCCTGACAGCATCATCAGCGTGTGCAGCGGTTAAAATCTAACTGCTCTGACAAATATAGTAACTGACAGACAAAATCAGAAGCCCATCTAATTCTACAGGAGGGCAAGTCTAACAAAGAAATGCCATAAGCCGTGGAGGTGGAGTTCTTCACAAGGCAAACTTAAATGGCAGTCAATTGTCTCAATGCAGAATTTACTTGGCGAGTTCAATCCATCTGATGACATCTGGGGGAAGCTCTGTCCTCCCGCGTGGCCGCTTGGACTGGGGCTCCTCGGCAGGGCAGAGAGCCAGCAGGGCATGCTCCAGGAGAAGGATGCCCACTGGCTGCTGTAAACTTGCAAGGCAGCTTGTGCTCACATTAGCTGCATCCAGGTCTAGTAGCTCTCTGTGCTGGTAACTCATTTCCTATAAAACAACACAACACAACACACACCAGGTGTCTACTTGGTGTCAAACTACGCTGATAGTTACCCCGCACTGATCACCTATTCAGTATCCTGTTTGTTACAGTGCAAGCTTTGGAAATAAGCCATTAAATCTCCAGAAGTTCCCTACTCTGGGAAAACTGGAATCTTTTCCTTCTGTGCTGTTAATCTCTGGACAGAGAACAATAAGGAATAAACTCTCTGGCTTCTGTCTCCAGGGCACAGGACGACTCTCTGGACAGAAACACAGGGGAAGGGGGAGAAGCAGATGGCCACGCTCACAGCCTCAGCCTGTCCTTGGTTGGCAGCATGGTGCTTGCCACGCTGCAGCTGCATTCCACTTCACCTCCCGAGTGCTGCATTCCTGCCATAAGCCAGAGGCACGACTAACCACGACCTCTTCTCTGAGCTGCAGGCTTTCCATCCACACACTTCCACTTTTAGCAGATCACGGCTTCCTATCAGCCTCATTTAGTACTGTACCCACCTAATCCTGCCTGATTTAAAGACAGGACAGTATTTCTAGCAGATCTTTAACATCAGTCAAGCTACAGAATAATCTCTTTTTCAGGGATAAACATGCTTCTTTAGCTGAAGATTTTTTGAAATACTTGAGTCATTATCAGGTATATGCATCAAGAAAGTAGCAGACAAGTTTATTAAAGCAGCACATGTGCCCCAGAGATGCCTATGCACAGGCACACAACCCTTGACTGGAGCTTTCAGGGGTTATGTCAGGGCCATGGTACCAGCTGCACAATCTGAAAACGTAACTTTGCTATCGTGAGACCAAACTCCCTTTCTCAGGGATGCCTAGGAAAAAGGGTAAGAACTGTGCAAATACACCAGAGAATGAACACCCTCCCAAACTCACAATTTACAGGCATCGTCCCAGATCAGCAGAAATACCTACTTAATGCATTTTGGTGACTATTTGATCACTTATCTTCTGAAAGCAGAGGGACTGTTCCTTGCTCCATATGCAATGTGCCCTGTCTTTACTTGCACCACGTGTTCAAAGGTTAGGACAAATGGCATCTGAGCTGGCCTGACAGCTAAAATATTTATAAGGCAATTATATGTTCTTCAGAGGCAAAGTACCTCTATGGAGTCTATGTAAACTTCTGTCATGGGATTAACTTATTTTTTAGCATTTTAGCTGGTTTTTAATCTGTTCTGAAAGCCAATCCCAGAGTCTCCTGGTCAATTTTAAGATTATACCTGTAGACAAAACCAGCTCTTTTTATCACCAAGTTACTCTCCTAATGGGACTCAAAACTGTAGAAGACTTGAAAGTCAAATAACCAGAAGGGAATGGCAGTGAAGCACAAAGCCTTTCTGGAACAAGACAGTATTTATTATATTGTTGGTATACAGGAAACAGAAGTTGTATTTCCACATGGCCAAGCCATTAGGACAGCCTTTGTGAGCCAAGTGACAGCCTCAGCACCATGTGCTCTCACTGACCCTCTCCCAGCTCCCTCTCCTGATCAAGATGAACTCTGTTCCCTGTTGGGGAAAAGATTTCCTCTCACTGTGATGCAGGATGCTTAAGTACACAGGCTGAGGCTTGCCTTTGTGCTGCTTTCTTTTGTTAATGAATGAAGATGGCAACAAGATACTCTTACAAAGTTCCTATTTTTGAGTCATTTTAAGTTACCTATTTTTTTTTTTGAGTCTTCATTTTGCATCTACTCCGAAAAAAAGTAGCCTAACACAGCAGTGTTATTAATAGAGTCTAACAGACAGCATAATTCAACACAAAGAATAATATCAAGACAGAAAACCAACAAATGTAATGTCAAGAGGGAATATTAACAGACAGCTATTGTGAGATGCTGGCTCGAAAAATACCAAGAGAGCCCAGAAAAGTCCTCGTAACATTTGACCTTTTATGCAGCTGCACAGAAAAAAAAGTAAACAAGAAATTAAATTTTCTCAGATGGGTAAATACAAGCACTAAGAGGCAAAGTTTGTCACAGTTTAAAAAGCTAGCCCAAACCAGACATTTCTCCTGTATTACGAGTGACATCTACTGTCCCAGACAAGTTACATTTCCATAGCACAAAGAAGCAGCCACTACTTGCAACTCAGAAAAAGATTATTTTGAGAGCTACAAATCAGATGCCACATGAAGATCAACACAGTTGCAGGAAACATGAAGTACAGTGATAACAAGTATGTAACAGGTGGTTGGACAAGTTTGTTTTTTTATCTCCCTGAAAACTGAGGTAGATGAAGTTCAGTCTATTCCAGGTCAGTATATTCTCACAGCACAAAGACCTGAGTTTCCTTTCCAGTGGAATGGCTGTGGTGCACCCACTCACCCTCTGGTGCAAGTGAGTCCTTCCCTAATTACTGAAAAGCCCCAACTACTTCAGGAGACTAATTTGAAAAAATAAATATGAGAGGCTAACAACAAACAGCCTGACAGCTGCTGGTACCCTCAAGACATCAAAGGATTCCTCAGTAAGCACTTCCCAGCACCAGGAAGATAAGCACATGACACCCATGTAACCCTTTCAATTGTTCTTGTGGCTTTCATTTAAAAACAAGTCTCTTCTTGTTACTGATGCAATGAAAACATTAAAAGGTGACTCAAACTCTACAGATGAGAAATCGTAGAAAACCTGAAAAAAAATCAGTTCAGAAGCATGAATTACCTTGTTTAATTTAGCAAGAGTCACTTGAAATATCCATTTGGTTAACAATTCTCTTTCCATCTCTGCCTAAATTGCAGTAGCAGCATTTACCCTTCACTACCACTGGGTTTATCACACATTCCATGACATTATATTCAGTTACTTTCATGCCATATAGCAGGATTTACCTGGATGCACGCAATGAACGGTGGAAAGTAAGACAGGCTCACACTCAGGAAATTATTGAAGTTGTCCAGCAGCTTCTGGATGATGGCTTTTTTCTCAGAAGGAGTTTTAGACTTTTCTACCTCATGAAAAATTCCACCAAACAAACTGCTGAAAAGCTGCTTGGCAAATGTTGGATCTTTCTGTAAATTACAACAAAGGCAATAAGGTCACTGAATTTTGCTGTGACACAATAAACTAATAAATTAAACTAAGAGATATGTCCCACCCTGTACATAATCCCTATGTGGATGCTCTTTGGGAGTGGAATAATTAGTCTGGCATGCAGCACACCTATGCCAGGAATTAATGTACTACCCATTCAAATCCCATCTTAATTCTTCTACATAAAGAAATTGAAGACAATGTTGGTTTCATGCCTGAGTGTTGGTGGAGAGGATGGAATTCACAATGTTCACAGATTCACAGTTCCCACTACAGGAACTAGACACCCAGTATCACCTTACAGACACCACTGCCAGTGAAATGAGTTTCATCAGTGTGTGAGAAGACCTGGATCTAACACTGAGGCAGCTAACACATACAGACAGACTGTACAGACAGACATGAGATTTAAAGGCATTTTTCCCAACCCAGAAACAAATTTGTATGTGTAACAATCCTGTGCATCCTGGTCTATCATGGGACTGAACTTCAGTCCAACTCTTGATCTAATGCTATTCAGACAATTCATGAATTTGCTACTTCCTCCTTTTACACAGAGATAAGGGACCATCAAAAGAAATGAAATACAGGGGTGATCAGAAACAGTGTGACTTCCCAAACACTGTAAAATGGGATAGGTGCAGCCTACAGTTTCTACCACTCTTGGGCAGGAAAAGGAATATTGGATCAGCTTTACTGAGTAGTGCGAGTCCAGTCTTAGCCACAGTAACTTCATTTGTATCTTCACAGCTCTACTATAGCCATATAAAAGAATAAAACCACCTGCTTTCTACAGTGAGGTGTCCTTTGCAATTGTGTCTGTAAAGACCACCATCATCTGTTTCTCAATCAGAGGAACCCAGAGGCAATGGATAACAGTTGATGTCTCAGGTCCTCGGTGTTCACCTCAACTGCTGAGGTGACCCAAGCTACAAGGCATCTTCTCTCATCAGTGCATCAGCCCAGGGGTAGGGGAAATGCTTACTTAAAACAAATGCATTAAATGCACATCACAGTAGTTGACTACAAAACAATAAATCAGTTTTGAAAGCAGTTGCCCAGCTACACATCATTTTCCCTAAAAGAACAGAAAACTTCACAAATGACCTTTGAAAAGCAGACAGACCTGGGCAAGGCCCTGCAGAGGGGCAATGAGACTGCAGTATTCAATCTGGATGTCAGGAAGGTCTCCTACTCGGTAACTTCTGTACAGAGTAACCTGGGCATCATACTTCATCTTCAGCTCAGATTTCATCTCCTGAAATGCATTGCTCATGTTAAAAAAAATAATAATCATGTTACTTAGAAAGAGCTGTATCTAGATAAGATGAAATAAGCAAAAACATTTCTGAAGGATTTTATAAACTTTTGCCATGCTTATTAAATAAACAGATTTTCTATAAAGCTGTAATATGATTAAAGCCAAAATTATCTTAGTCAAGGAAAAACTCCAAAAGCTTGTTCATAGACTTACTTCAGCCATTAACTTGTAATATTAATACCTTGTAGTTCCTGCTTCCATACTGTATATGGAAGCATATGTATACTATATATATAAATAGTTAGGATTTAAGTCACCTGATTACGACTGACAGCCAGTGAGCTGCTACGGCTCACAAGTTACTGCCTGCCAGGTGAGCCACAGCAGCCCATAATATGATGGATCCCAGTCTGGCCCAGGTATGAGGGAAAATGAGGTTCCTAAAGCTGGTGTGTTTTATTTCACACAGAGGGATGGGGAGGGGAAGGAAGAATCAATCTGATAGAACTGATTCCTAGTAAAACTTAAGCCAAACCATAATAAAACTGTTGTAACTTGCAGGTACTAAGTAGCTGCCCTGCCTTTTGCTGAGGCTTAAAGGAATACATTTAAACTGAGTAAGAGCTACTTCCTCTGCCTTTCTTCCTCTTTGTAACACTGATACACTATAAGAAAATCAGCAGTAAGTTTAGAGGCTGGGATTTTATTTTTAAGCACTGGCATTACCAGTTAAACCAGCAGACATTCGGTAGAATGGAAGAGGAAAGGAAAGGCTGAAGATTTTCTTCTCTTCCGTAAACTCCTTGTAACTTTGCTGTTTGGTCTCATTTTTTCTCCTGTACAACTTAAAAGGCATGATTTTCAGAAAACTTTCCAGAGAAATATGCTGGGAGAAATGAGGACTTTGCTAAAGGCATTTCCAAAGACTTTCTTGCTCAGGACCCACATTTCCCTGTATTGCCCTAGCAGGTATAATATTAACTAAAGCCACCAAGTGCCATGTGTGTTGATGTGTAAGAAATATCTTGAAAAGTTTAAGGGGTCTTAACAGCATTCATAGTCTCCTCTGGTCTTTTATTGTGGAATTTCACGGGGGGGTTTGTTGGTTGCAATTTGGACTGTCACACAGAACACATTTCCAGGTTTTCTCTTGCAGGGTGGGAGGAAACGGTAGCTTTAGCCTGCAAGTAAATATAAAGTGGCTAAAATAGGTGTTTGTGTGGTTCTTCCAGACATAAGTTCTGTTTACACAGTTGTCTGCAGCTGCCAAGAATTATAAGAGTGTCTCAAATGGGTAGCTCTCAATCCTGGGTTCCTTTGTTCTTGGTCTAATTGCTATCATTTTTGGATGATAATGTATGTTATTTTTAGTAACAGGAACCTCTGAAAAACTGTTACAGAGCTTAAAAATACTTAAATTTATTGTAAGTACATAACACGACCAGGAAACCCACATAGTACTAAGTCTCTGGCCTTGATAAACACTCAGCAAATGATTATTACTGACATTCCTTCAGGTTAAAAGTTACCAACAGCTCTTGTTACTCCATCAGCTGTATCACATTTTTGAGTTCACTTTCAGACATTGGATAACGCTCTCCAACTATTTCTGCAGAGTACTGTAGCTTCAAGGCTCCTAGGTTCCAGGATGACAACCATAAAGAGCTTTCCATACCTGTTAGGGACTCCATCAGATAAAATCACCTCATACACATTAAGTGGTAGACTGCAGTGTTACCATCCACCTCTTTTCTCACCCATGCTATGTAACATCATTTAGCTTTAAGCTACCTGGGCACATAAATAGCATGATTTCCAAATAAAACATTCTAAAGCTCTTGAAGTAGTAACCAGTATCTTACATCTACCCTTTCTTCACAACGTTACTTCTAGAGCTGAAGCACAAGACTGCAAATGGCATCGGGACCAAAGGTTTTAAACTTATTTGAATTGACAAACCTTTTCTCTTTTCTGTTCTGCCACACCTTTTCTTGCATAAAACAGGCTGACTTTCTCTTGGTCCTTCAAGAAACGTCGCCGCAGTCGTAGAATTTCTGCTCGTTCTTCTGGACCTGGGGAACACATGATCATGCCCATAGCTTCTCCTCTCTCAAGCACACTTCAGATTTTAGTCATAAGCAACATATAATAACAAACATCATCTTTGTACTTAATAGTTTACCAGCTAGGTAGCTCCCTACACAAAAGAGGTGCTAAATATATTCAAAGTTTGGGCAATGATAATATAACACTGTATTTTGAAAGTTACTGTGACAGAACTGTGACTGGATCAACTCCTGCTCAGGACAGTCAGGGAGAGAAAGGCCACTTTACAGACTGTTCACTTCAGTCCATTTCCTAGGAAAGAAGAATGAGCAAACAAAACCACACCACTGCAACTGACATTTTCCTGGTAGCAGACCAGGAAGGTAGACTGGCCTCTCTGTTTCTGTAGTTCAGCACAGTCCATTCAGAACTGCCCTGAAACAACTCTCAGGTATTGAAAAGGTCAATATTTTTATCACTCTGTCTGAGCTTCTACTCTCATCCTTTCGGCCAAAATTCTAATAACACAGTAGGTGAGGGTGAAATGTGGAGGAAATGGGGAGAAGGAGCCCAAGTCATTCCAGAAGAGTACTGGTATTTTTCAGTTATCAGCTGGGTGGATGAAGGAGCAGTCTCAGACAACAGCAAGTAATTGCAATCTGTCTTTAGAATATGTTGTACATCATGCTGAAAAGGTTTGGAAAAAATATGTTTAAAGAGATCTCTTATTTAAAGAGATAAGCAGTTAAATTTAAAACAGAAGGGACAGAACTGTCTCGTTTTCATGTTACGATCATCTTAGGGAGAGGTAGGAATGCAAATATCAGGCCGGCTGGTTTCTTACCCAGTCAGTTCTTTTGTACAGAAACAGAGTTTTGCAATTCCTAGCCCAGTTCTAGCTTTTTGCCACACGTTATGTATCACCACACACTCCTGCAAACAAAATCTTTCAAGTTGAGCCTCTATTACAATGTCTCAAAAGATGACGGACTACCAGCCAAATAACTGACAAAGATGGTCCATAAAAGTGTACTATTTATACAGAAATTGCATCATAAGGCTAACAGACCTTTAGTTTTGCTGTCCACCTCATCTCCAGGCAAAGCCAACCTTTTTTTCCCAAAATCTGGCCCTACTGGTTTAAAAGTTGCTTGTTTAAAATTTTCACTCCGTTTGTTAACCAGCAGCATGGATGAAGACAAGGATTCAGAGGATGAAGGAACTGTATAGTCTGCCAACGTGTCAATGCTACTTCCAGTTAGCCAGTTAAAAGAACTTCTACCACCTGTAAAAAAAACCAAACCAAAACAACAACAATAAAAAAAAGCTGTAATGTATCCACATATAAATCAAGTGAAAACATCTACGAAACAAGTAATCTTCCTCCCCCAAAAATATTATTGCCAGTGTTTATAGGCAGAACAGATTTCAAGCTCTTAGGTATGAAACAAACTTCTTTTATGTTACGCAGAACATAAAAATATATGAGTCTAATAAAAGTGTGACCAGATGTTTTTTCTCCTAACACCACCAAAGCGCTTGAAAACAAAACATTAAACGCATTTAAATTTTGCATTAAAAATTAATATGCAATAGGAACCAAGATAATGAAATCATTCCTCTAGCAAACGAGAATATTTCAGAAGACACTGGTCTGGACTTACTGGCATGCTGTGTAGGTGTAAATTCATACTGCCGTTGGGTTGCCCTCACTCGACCACCCATTGACCCAGAAGCAGAAAGGGATCTTTCTTGTGATAGATTCCGGTGGGCACTCTGAGAGGCTTGAGTCTCCACAAACAGAGGTGTTAACATGGTACTTTGGTAACGCCAGCTGGAGTCAATGACAAAGTCCTGTGAACAGAAAACCCCACCATATTTGAGTAAGAAGAAGAACAGAGGGAGGCTTTTTGCCTGCCTTCCTTGAGAGAAGGAATTAAAAGCACAGAATTCAGAATATCATCTCAGGTGCAAGGGCAGAACTTTTCTGTAAGAAAGCACCCAAACATATAAAAGCTCTCCATAGCTCAGCAAAAAAGCTCACTAATTTGGACTGCTCAGCTGTACAAGTACAGCTCTTGTACTAGTATTCCAGTTTCTTCACCATTTTTCTCCAGCTTAGGGTGCTTCTCTCCACTAGCCTCTTTTTTAGGTATTTCAGTACTCTACACATCAGCTATACTTGGCAGATATAATTATTTTAATAAAATCTTTCTTTTATGAAAAGAAAGCCAAATTATTGCCCCCACAAACCCATCAAACTTCTGATTCTGTGCATAACCCATGACTGTTGTAGCTGTTAACTATGGAGGACAAAATGCTCTTTCAAAAATCTCCTTCACTCCATCATTCCTGTCCAAGTGGTAACTACAGTAAGGAATAGAATTTGTCACATGGTTGCACACAGGACGACACATTGCAATTCACCTGAAATTTGCATTCAGACAGTGGGTGCTCAAATACTCTTCTGGAATAATCCGGGCTCTTGCTAGTCATTTCAAGTAGAAAATTTGTGATTAGACTCAAGTACTGTGTTTCAATCTTGGTGGAATATAAAGAATTCAACAATGACAGCATGCGATCAACCGTATTTGTGGGTAGCCTTGTCTCATCACTCCAAAAATTCCTAACAATTAACCTGTAAAGGCAAGGAATAAAGTTATTCTTGGTTACCTGCAAACAGAAAATGCAACACTATCAAAAAAGTTTAAAAAACCCTCCAGTACAATACTATTCTAAAGCCTTCAACTAACCCCTTCATGACATGGATCTTCCATTGAATTACACCAAATTCCTCATTCACCTACCAGGCTCTATGACATTCCATTAAATTATTATTATAATTAAACTATTATATGAAATATTAAATTAAATATTATTATTATTATTAAATGGTTACTCTGAAAAAAGTTTTCTATTGAGCTGTTTACCTCTTCAGAAGAGCTATGGCTGGATAAGCACAGAGATCTACCTTTTGCTTCACCCAAAAATTTAAAAACTTCCAACATCCTCCAACATGTAATTTATTTTGATGTATTTCTGTATAGTAAGGGCCTTCTTGTTGTTCAAAAACTCCAGAACAATAGTGCAGAATTAGGTCTAACTTACTGAAACAGCTTCTCCATGGCTTAGAAATCTGTTCAAAAGTCTGTGCTTCACTTAAATTTGGTATAACACTATGGGGGACAATTTTACAAATTCACATTATTTCCTTTGATCCTAATAAGTTCTCTCACTGTTACTCTTTTATATTAAAATACTTAAAAAAACCTCTAAGGATCAACTTCTCTATTATAAACAAAGAAAGAGCAATTTGGGGATTTGTTATTTCAGTCACCACAACACTGTTTACTCACTGCAGTTCAACATTCTCATCAATGAGTCCTTGAAGCAGAATTTCTTTTGTCAATTTGAGTATTTCCTGAGAATCACCATCTGCTTGGCTTTCTGGATCACTGGTGGTAGGAGAAAAATATATCAAAACAATCCATAGGAAAATAAGAGGATGCATATGGTGGGAGAGAAGGAGGAACATGCCTTTCTCATAAAAATCTGAACTTGGCCTGACACCACATTTTTTTCATGACATGAGGTCGTCATTGCCAAAAATGTCCTCTCTCCATTACTTAGAAAGGAAAAAAATCAGAAAGCTAAGTAATACATGTTAGGTAATTATTACAAAGGCCAAAAAGAAGTAATTCTGAGTTTTCAAAGTTAAAACTGAGAAAAAGGTAGAGAATTAGCTTTTCCCAAGTGATGCTGTAGTAAAATTTGACTGTAGTTTTTCTTCACAAGCAGTTATCTTGGGAAAAAAGCACATAACAGAACCTAAGTCAGGCGATTCAACAGCAACCCACTTGTCAAACTGAGCACATGTCTGTTCCCTAATCTAAGGGGTCTAACAGAAAGAACATCTTTATACTACCAGATTGAAGGGATTCAGATCACACCAAAGTGCCTTAATGCACCTCCTACCTCCAGGGAAGCTTCTCTAGTGTACAGTTCTTACTAGTTACGAATTCTGGCAATGAGAAAAGATGCTACATGCATCAGAGCTAGACCTTTTATACCATCATCCTGTGGTGCTGCAACATCCTAGTTCTGGGCTAAAGCTCACGTCTAAGTCTTTGTCCCTTAGCAGAAGTGACAAAATTGCCACCAAGGGCCAGAGCTACTCAGGCAAACCACAGGCTCTATTCTTCTGAGAACTGGAAAAATCCCTCACCGAGGGACGTGAGGTTGGAAGACTGTTACAAACACTTTCCCTCTGCCTGTGACAAGCCACTGACAGACAGTACCTGCAGCAAATACCCACCTGTAATTATCATAAATCCACATCAGAATATCGTACATGCGCTGTCGACAGATTACAGAAGGGTGAGAAACGAACCCAGTCACTCCAGGAAGAAGTTCTTTAAGTTCTAGTGGTTTTAGTTTAGACAGCATCTTGTACACTATATCCAAACAAACCCTTTGCCTTTCATTATCCCTACAAAGAGAGGGGAAAAATAGAATAGTTACATTGCTTCTCTCTTCACTGCTACACACAGAACCAGAAGAGCAGCCTAAGTTTTAGCAATAATCCTTGCTTTTGCATAGAGGGCTTTGGGTCAATACTTGTGAGTTCAACCTAACAGTCAGAATATAACTAAACTAATAGAGAAATTCACCTACCAGTGCTGTTTCACCTTAACACTACTTAGGGCTTTTTGTTTGTTTTTCACACTGAGCAAAGCAATACAGATTCTCAATACAAATTCTATAAGCTCAAATCTATTAGCTCAAAAAGTGAACATGAATGAATTATAAATGCTTCTGAACATAAAAATGTTGTGGTAGGCACAGAAAATGTTGTCAAGAAATTAAGACTATGCATCTGCATTTGTAATCACATGACCACTCACCTATGATTCATGATCTGGATAAAATCTTTACTCTTTAACTGCAAGTGGAGATCAGGTACTACTTCTGCCCGACACATTATTACTTCCAGACAGTAGGTTTTCATCACACCATGAAGTTTGGGCATCAAAAAGAATACTGCATTCATAAACCTTAATATAACCAGAAGCCCACAAAGAAAAGCAAGTTATTTTCTGTTATTCCTCTAGATCTACAATGAACACACCATGTAAATCATGACATACCTATCAGCAAGAGGTGGGAAATTCTTAACAACTTTATTCAAGCATTGAATAAACTTATCCTGTTGGGTGTTCTGATGATGTTTCAATTGTTTTACGACACAGTCATAAACTGGATCTTCAAGTACCTGAAAGTGAGGAAGAGAGTAAGACAAGCATAGCCATGAAACTCATAACCACCTAAATGACACACAGTTTTGGTGCTGCTCTGTTTGATTCCTTTTGTTAAGATCCACCCACTTCATCTTGACATTTATGGTGCTTCATTGCTGCTGTGCAGCTACACCTGGCTGAAACACATGACTGCCTGCTCAAACAATACATTTGTGAGCTTTTTATTGGTCTGGAACCAATGCCTGAGTTCTGAAATACAAGTTACTTAGTATGCTGATATAAATAATAATTAGCTTCTCACTACAGCTGATTTCCAATTAATGAAGGTAAAAAAATTAAGACATTTTTAGTGAAAAGGTGGAAAATCATCAACAGCCTTCACTTAATGTCAAAGAAGCCTTGTGTAGGGAAAAAAAAATATGCACCATCTTTGCTCATTTATTCAAAATACTGCTTATAACAGAACTTGAAAGACTGGGAAAGAGAAGAAAGCAGGAATTCAATATAAGAAATGTGCTCTACAAACTGTGAAAGAACAGCTTTATGCAAAAAAGAAGAACTTCATGCAATTAAGTGAGGAAGGAAGTAAGAATAGTAGGGAGAGATGTAAGAATAACCTGCAAGGTCAGACTAATAATCCAACCAGACAGTATGTTGGTATTTTTCTCTCCAGTAGCAGCTGCAGAATGATATTTAGGGGGAGCACACGAGCCTGGCTGCAATTTTTCCTCCTCTTTACTCACACAATGCAACATCCATCTATCACTAGGTCAGGAATCTCAGAGTGTATATTGTTGTCTATTGTTTTTAGAACCTGTTCATGGATATTTTTTTTTTCTGTGCACGAATTCACCTAATTTCCCTTTGAACCTGCTGATGCTATGTACTCCTAGAACCTCTTCTGGCAACAAATTCCAAAAGTTCACTAACTGTTGTGTAAAGAAGTACTTCTAGCATCTGTATCAAACTAATTTCAGTGATCATCTAGCACTAACCCCTAAGTTCTAATACTGTAGGATTTGGTAACAGCTTTGCATCCACCTTATCCACTACCTAGAAAATAACTGGATTCAAAATAAAAAATACAATACCTTTACATTTTACATCAAAACTTGCAAGTTATTAAACATCCTCAGATGCAGAAGTTTGAAAGGTAGTCCCAAACCTCCCAACTTGCAATGTTTTGTTTCTTAAATAAACCCCTAACTTTTAAATGTACTGTGCCAGTGTACCTGGTTGGCAAAAGCTGAACAAAGCCACAAGAAGAGACCATTCAATGTCAGCTCCAAAGCAGCAGGGCAAAAACTCTGCACTTAGTGTGCTCTTAAATTAATTTTTTTTTTCCTGAATTAATAGTTCAAACCTTTAACTCGATCTGTTGTACAGAGACAGTTGAGTTTTAAATACATTCATTTTTGGAGCTGAACTGAGTAGTCCTATAAAATACATACATAAAACTAAGAGAGGCATGATCAAACACACAATTCAGTTCACTTACATTTTCTTTCTCAGCAATGTATTGAAGAGCAAGTCCCAACACTTCTGCTGCAGCTGCATAAACTTCTTTATACTTTAATAAGCCCATATTGCTGGTCAAAGCCTGAAAATACCTAACACAAAAGGTAGATGTGCTGTAAGCCACTAGTCCAGCATCCAATTTTAAATTGAAACAAAAAACTCACTTGAGCTGCCTAGGGGAACACTGACTGCTTTTAGAAGAGCTGAATACAGCACAAGATGGATTTTCCACCTGCAGTGTCTCAAACACCTGCTCTGGCAATTTCTGACTCTGTTAATTCCCATAGAACTGCAACCCTGGGCCCCACTCTAAAAAAAGCTTACAGTTTTCTAGTTATTTCCCAAAATAAATGTGGTCTGCAGTTTACAGCTAGAAAAGCATTACATCTGACAGACAATAGCAGTGAGATGATGGGACAAACAATTCCAATAAAGGAGCAACCAGCTCCCATACTTCATGTTGACAGGTTAAGACTTGCTCTCTTTCCCTGAAGATTTTATCAAAATCATTTGCCCAAAAGCTGCATTTCTCACCTGGCACGATCTATTTCACACTTTGGGTCAAAGGGAGGTAAATTATTAGCAAGAACAATTCCCAGCAGCTGAATTCCCACCGAATTGTCCTTTGTATCAGGGTCTCCACTGGAAAACTTCTCAAATATTAAACTGTTGGATAAAAATATAAAAGTAATGATATACATGAAAAACACAAAATATACACACCATAAATCACTCTTTGTGTCTATACATACATACAACCCCACCAAAACCAGCAGAAAGTATGTATATAAGCATATACAGTCCCATCAAAACCAGGAGAAAGCATATATTCAGAAAGAATCGAGCTTCAATGAAGAAATCTTTGCCAAAAAAAAACCCAACAAACTAAAAAGAGATCGTAAGCCCACAGAAATTCTCTGCAACAAGCACAGCAGATTGCAGAAGTCTTACTAAGAGTGATAATATCCAAAAATTCAAATAAAATTTAAGTCTTTACTCCTGCTTTGGTTGTTACTGTTGGAATCCTCTACAAGTTTTCCCTGTCTCTCTCCTTGTGGCTTTGCAAATTAAGTTACACGCTTTGGAGAGTTCAGTTCTGAAGTTCCACTGTCAACTCCAGGGACAAAAAGCTTATTATTGCAGATGAATTTACCTTTTCATGTCCTTTGATAACGTTCACTTATATTCTTGAAATATCAGTAAAAGAAAGCAATTGTTTGAACGTTTACCTGTATGGTATGGAGAGACAGTTCTTCCAACACTCTATAACTGTCTTTATGATTTCCAGATTGTGTCTGAACACAGCTCTTTTTTGGTGAAAGGCATTCTTCATCAAGAATTCAAGTAATCTGTTTGCTAAAATCTCATCCTTAATATTCCCCTGCAATGAATAGGAGGAAAAACAAACATAGTGACTCCAACGTGAAGATATATATTATTTTATTAAAGCAAGCAAGTAAATAAGCTATTTTGGAAATTAATATCTAAAAGAAAGAGAGGAACACTGTAGGTAATTATTTTAAGTGCATAATAACAAACTCACTTATTCCATACCAAATACTCATGATAGTAATATAAATGAATTTCACGTTTCCTTACTTTGGGAGTGGTTACACTTGTCCAGGAAAGTACAGTAACTACTATTTCCACCACCATGTAATGAATCCCTTCACCTCCATTATTCCCAGAAACAAGCTGCAGCAATGGTCCAAGCCACTGCTTTGCATAAGGTCGGAAAACCTATTGAAAACAGGAGAATCAGTGATCAAGGAGAAATAATCCAGCTAGTCAATAACCTGTTGTTTAATAATCGTTACAGGTAAGACTGTCAAATCAATCTCTTAGCCCTTTGCTTAACCTCTGAAGCAATAACCACAAATATTTTAAAACAACTTTTAAGATAAAAAGTATCCATAACTGCATTCCTCATTCCTGCTTAGAAACCTTTAACCAAGTACTCACATAGAGTTAATGATTTCACTGGGGCTCACATAATACAGCTCTCACACAGAAAAGCTGTCCTTAAAGAGTGTGCCATTCATCTACCCTCCCATTGCAGACAGCTTTACTTAGAAAGCAGCGTTCAGTGGGTATAAAGCTTCTTGAATTAATTCTGATATTCAGAATTCTTGCCCCAGTATCAATCAATCAAGTACTTATAGTTTACAAAAGTCAAATACTGTGGACACCCTCTACTTTAGAAGTAGAGTGCAGGATAAAAAGTATATTATATTCAAAACACTGACACTGTCTCGAATTTTGGGCTACGAACACACTCATTTTTATCACAGCAAACAACTTCATTTGAACACCCTAAGAGCCAATGAAATATTTTATCCCACAGGAGTTACACAATTGATATCATAATAAAATCTGTTACATCAACAGAAAAAAATATGACAAAAAAAATTACTCACATCCTCAGTATTAACAATAAGTTTTGCTATGAAGAGGCGAATATTTAGTGCTACTGATGGGTTTCCTAATTTGCCATGAAGAAATTTCATCCAGAGAGGAAGATCTACTGGAACTGTCCCCTGGAATTTAAAAGAGGTGAGCAAAAGTCAACTCACTTCTTGGACCAAACAGGCTTGCCAAGCTGAAAAGGCCCCAGCTCAAGCCACACAGATCTCATTATAATATAGACATGAAAATTAATAAATTAAGAGATTCAATCATGACTCCCTCTTCTTGGTCTAATTAGTGAAGAACTGCCAACTTTTTGGTTAATACTGGCCTCCTCCACTTTGGGTGTGATCTGGTTCCTTTGCATGTGTTTGATCAGAGTGGTCATAGAAGCCATACATTCATGCTGGTTGAGTTCATCCATTTCCAGTTCCATCTCATCATTTAAAACCATGTATTCTGTGGACTCCTGAAAAACAGCATGAGGACGATTAAAACCAACACCATCTTTTCTTGCAAATCCCAGTAACGCCACGAGTCATTCTGAGCTGATCTGCCAGAGCTTGCAGAGTTGAATACGTGCTCAGCGTGCAAAACGGGGAACACGTCAACTGCTTGCCTTCAATCAGACACCTCCCAAATATCTGTCCCAGCTGTGCACAGCTTTTACTTTCTGTGCTAGCAGATGTCAACCTCGTGTTCCTCTGACTTCACTACCTGCCAGGAGAGGTGCGGCAAGTGCTGGAATATCTTATCAGTATTACTGTTGATGAGACATCTCTTGACCGCAGAAGGAACACAAGTTCAAGTCTTGGAAGATATTAAATGCTGTTCTTCCAAAAGCAAGAGTTAAACACAAGGTGCTAAAAGAGAGATACAAATATAAAAATCTTCTATCATTTATTCCATGCATTTGCTAAAACCAGCTTGGCTAAGTGGCTTCCAAGACCAAAAGAAGAGGGTAATGAGGAAACCAGGTGCCTAACAGCAAAACACAACCATCACAGGGTATTTCTGAGTGCACACAAAAATCACAAGCCACCTTTTTACAATTCAGGCTGGGCTTCACTCCCATTACTCAGCTTCAGATACCCAAGGTAGGGCATTGCTTTTCTCCAGCTGTAGACAGTGGAGAGAGAAAAAAAATCACCAGCAGAACACTGCTCAAGGCCTGTCCCCCTCCATCTTTTGGAAGAACCCCTTCTCGGTCAAGAAGAACAAATACAGAAGATTAGAAATTTCTCTCTCAAATCTAATAAATGTATGCAATTGCTAGAAAACATAAAACTTTTCTTCCTCATGGTACATAAGTCACTAAATTACCTTCCTCCTGAAACGAGAGCTGCTAGCTGTAACATCTTGGGAGCTGTAAGAAAAGCCTTGGACTCCAGTAGAAAAATCAAACTGACTCATTTCCTCACTCAAACTGCTATCCATCATGTATGATGCAGAAGCTAAATACTTGGGTTCATCTAAATAGGAAAAAAATAGACCATTAATCAAGGTAAGTACAAGAAATAAGCCACTAAAACTTGAGGGTGGGTGGGAATCGATAGTGAGACTGAATGCTTTTATTTGTTCCTGTTACTGTAGAAGCCAATTAGCAGTATAGTAATGAACACTGTATGAAAGGTAAGAGAGCATTTTTTTTCCATAGCCATAAATGACTTTCATACCCTGACTGCTATTCCCTGCATCCCTGGCCTCCTTTCTAATAGCAATGTACCGCTTCTTCCTTTCCAGAGGCACCTAAACAGCAAGAAAGAAGAGTTTGAAAATTAATTTATTTTATTTACAGTTTATTTACAACTATTTATTCACAGAACTGACACAAAATTATCAAACCCATTAAAACATGAATGGAAATCCCATGTTGTAAATGTTTATAATTAATGCTACAGCACAACAGCTAAATTACTGTTTTCCTACAGCCGTTCATCACCAGAGTAATTGTGCTGCAAAGTATATTTAAGTTATGTGCACTGCAGCTGTGTTCTAAATGTCAAGTCTGGATTTCTCTAAGAAAACTGTGTTTAAAAAAAACATTAGAGAGGTATTCCATTTTTTATTCACTGGAGAATCCTCTTTCTCAGTATGTGAGAACTGACCCGGTCTGCAGTGACCGCACTGTTCAAGCCATACTCATTTTTCTCCTAGGACCACTAAAGCCCAGAAATTCCACTCACCTCAATTTCCACAGGAAACGTGTACTGACGCTTCAGGTCTATCAGGTTTTCAAAAATCAGCAAGTTCTGCAAACCGAAGCACGTTTGGAAATACCAAAATTACAATGCTGCCCACAATAACAACTGCCCCAAACGTATCTTCCTTCTTCTTGAAGGACAACAGATCAATGTGCTATACAGAAAAGATGGCATGTTTTTCTCTTCTAGATCAATACTTTTAAGAAAATTTTGCTGTTCAACTACTCAAGAATTCACAGCACAATGTGCTCTGTAAAGAGGGTCTGTCCTATTCAAGTGTATTCCAAGCACTGAAGAGCTTAATAGGTTTTTTTAATTGTATTTTAGAAAATTGAGTGGAGGGAAAACACAGTAAATGTATTCCTACTTCACTCATTCCCAAACAGACAGTAAAACCTTCACCAGCAATTCAGATTGCATGAAGGATGCAAGAGTCACCTAGGATTCCTCCTGCTGCTTCACTGGGTAGTTTGTCAATATATTTGTATGTGGTTCAGGTTTGATTCTTTCATTTGTTGCCATCAGGTAAAATCACTTTGTGAAGCAATTTTTTGGGAACTTTCCAACAGCAAGAATAGTTTCTCACCTTTTCTGATTTTTCTGTAAAAAGAAAGCCTTGATAGAATTTACTTTCAGTGAAGACACAACTGATAACAGCAATAGCACAATTATATGCTGCACAGTGATACTGTCTCCTCTTCTCCAACAGCTGACACTCTCCTGCCATGTTCTCTGTAAACGCATCATAGCAGGACCTTAAAACACAAAGAGGCAAGAAAATATCAGCATTAAACCACCTCAGACTTGCTCAGGTTCTCTGCAAGTATATTGTCCTACAGTGGAACCATTTGGCAATGACACAGCCAGCTTCCCCAAGTATTTACACAGCAGTCCTGGATGTCAGGAGTATGATGACAGGCCGTTTTCAGATAAGAGGAAGATATATTTCAATGCATAAATAAACCTCTTGCATGGTCCCTTCCCAAGAAATTGTGAATTGACAGGCATGCTAAGCTAGGCTATAGATCAGCCAGAGAAAACCATCTTAGATGCAATTTTTATAGGTCTTTTCCCCATAGCCATCTATAGATCTCCTGCAAATCATAGCCAACAAGTTATTTCAAGTCCTCACGGGACGTAGCATTGTAAAATAAACCAAACTTGAACAGCAATTCAGGCATCTTATATTGATTTTTTAGAATATTAAACAAAGTAAATAATATTAATTAGCATGTAAATTCAATGTTAATCTTTTGTCGCTCTCTGCAGTGGTGATTAAACCAAATTACATGTACTGGGTGTGCTGCTATATTATGAAATGTAAATGAAAATCATCCCATCTCTCACCAATCACAGAAATACCTATGTGAGAACAGAGAACATAGTCTACATAAAAGCATAAGTATACTGAAACTGTGAAAACACAAATTAAAGGCCAAGAATCACCCTGAAAAGCAAAACCAAAAGCTCAAGCTTAATAATATAGAAAAAAAAAATGGCAAAAACAAGACAAAAGTTATCCTGACAGAAGAGTGTTGTCTGTGCTAGAGATCACTCTGTCAATGCAAACTGAATATTGCACATTCTGTTTAAAATCAAAAGCTACATCCCAGATTACATTTACCCTTGAAGAAATCAATCTTCTGCTTTAGATGACATACTTAAAAAAGCATATCTGCCCAAAACCTAATTAGAAATAAAAAGAAAATAAAAGAAGTAACAGTCTTACTTTATTAGTGTCTTGGTAAGTTCATTTCCTTCCACACTCATGGAGCCACGGTAAGCTTGGTTAATCTTAGAGTCCTTGGAGTAAACATCCTCTTTTGAAAGACGCACATACATCACCTCCAGCAGCTTGTAATAGCCCATTTTCTTGGTGACTTGTGTATCAAAAGTATATTCATTAGACTGAAAGAAAATAAATATAAACCTCAGAAGGAGATTTCCTGGGTTCTGCCCTTCCTAAGTAGCTCCACAGTTATTCTAGTCTCTACTAAACTGCCTTCAGCATTACATCTCCCTCCTAAAACAGAGAAAAGAACTGATGGTGATAAAGTAACCATTACTAAAATCGGATCATTTCAGCATCTTGTTTGTCCTGCTGACTTTAAGCAGCTGCACCAGCAAAGCCAGGCGAGTGAAGAGATACATAGAGCAAGAGCAGAGACCTTCACTGACAACAAAATCATTGCATGTAACTCTAAATTGGAGGATAGGCTGTTAACAGAGGAATGAAGAACTGTGCTCCTCAACCCTTGCTGAAGCATCTTTGCAATAGTTAGAAGATAAAGCTCTTTCTCTACAAGTAAGGCACCTGATTTCAGAGCTTTCATTATGGAGGTTGAGTATCTCCCTCCTACAATTTAGTAGCAGGCAACAGTTTTATACAGCTTTTCTATTTCAAAGTTAGAATGGGGTCTTTCTTTTGACAATTTCAGACCCCTTTAGCTATATATAGGTAATATTCCAACTTCAATTTTTGTACACAGTAGATATGCAAACATATATTAACTTCAAAGGAACACTGTGGTGGGGTATAAAGAAAAGTTTCTCGGGAATAACCAGTCTATGTAATTGGCACAAACTTCTCCTCCAAGGTACAGAAAACTGGAAAGCAAATGGTTTCAATTAGCATTTCACTCAAAGTTAAGCAAAATGTACCTATATTTTAGTAGACCTTCCCCAATCCTTAAAAAACCCCAAAACAATAACAAACAAAAACCCCAAAAGTAACGAATACCTTTGTAAACCTGGAATTAAGTGTATCCATAGCCTGTACTATGATCTTGGTGAAGAAATCCCTCAGTGCATCCAAGCTGCAGTGCCACAGGAGAGTGAGGAGGGAGCGATCCATAAATGCTTGGCGAGTTGTGTTCGAAAGGAGGTCTTCACTCAGGAACATTTTGTGAACAGTGTCCAGCAGCATCACTTGTTTGTCAGTGGTGCTCCTAAATAAGATGGAAATCTCAAAATGCAGACTCTTCTACCAGACTCCATTTATGTCTCAAACTCCCATGACATTTAAAACTTTTACTGTCTGCATTCATACCCTCTTGGGTTATCACCCCACAAGACATGCAAGATCAGGTTGAATCGCCACTTATTGTGGAGCTCTCAAAGAAAAATCTCAGCTTCTTACTCTGGAACAGAAGTAAACTTGTTTGTATACCTTTGTTAAGTTTAATCCAGAAGCAATCATTATCTTTCTCAGTTCTTTTCCACTGAAAAAAAATTACTTAACTGGTACATGTGAAGGATGGAAGCAAACAAGAAGGAAAAAAAGGAGAAGATTTTGCTGTTACCAAGTCCTTCTGTGGCATATCAAGTGTTCCATTACTAGATGTACTTTGCTCTGAATAATCTTATAAAAGCTAAAATGTAAAAAATGGGATTTGGGCATAAGCTAAGTGACTTTGTCCAGAAAACTAGATGCTCCAAAATAGTCACTACTTAATAGCCCATCATGAACTGGAATGTTTGGTTTGGAAAAGAGTGAAGACCTCTTCTGTGAGCAAATACACTTGTGTCTACAACTTAACACCCTGGAAACATTCAATTAAATAAACATGCTGCTGTATTTTCTAAGGAGTTGAACAACGTAATTCACTGTCAGTTTAAGTGCTATCAACTGAAGAGCTCATGTGGCTCTGCAGGGATAGCAAATACAGGTATCACATGTACTGTGTTCAACTGAATTCTGGCAGAACAGGCTAATTTACAGAAGGCTTTACAAAATTTGCCCAGGCATTGGAAGTGTCATCTGAAAACTGGTGCCACTTGTTCACGCTTCAGAAATATTTTGAAAATGTGAAGACAAAAGCATAATCTAAATTAGAACTATTATGTAAAACTTCACTGTGTAAATCATCACTATTACAAGGACAACATGACAGAGGAAGTACTTTTGCTTCAGCAAAAATTCAATGAGAGTAAGAGCACAACTGCATAGACTAAACTCACCTTCTGGAAATTCTTTTGAAGCTGGCTTGAAATAAGTCCTCCATGAAGTGTCTGTGGTCCCTACAGAGGACTTCTGTCATCAACTGCAACAACATTGGACTCTGAGACAGTTCTAAAGCATCTAAAAACTGAAAAAAGAAGTAATGCAAAGCATAAGGAGTCACAATGGATCAAATAAATTCAATCTAATTATGTAGTTATTTTTCAATACCTATCAGAAGCAGGTGCACAGAAGGATGTGTTTAGCTCATTTGTATCTGTAGCTGAAACTTCTGGGTACAGACATAACTCAGAAACAGAACAGCTGGTTTTGTTATGTGACCTGAGAGTCTCTCTCTAATTCTGGATCCTGTAAAACCTTTTTCTAGACATAGTTGTCTTGGGCCTCTAATTATGTATTTTTTTTAAATACTAACCTTCTTCGTGCAGTCTACATAGTTATTGTGCTTCAGGGTTCCTTTGGGAAACTCATCAGACCTCATTGGAAAATTGAAAGCTATAAGTTGATCAAGAGCATTCTTAAGGTCATTCAGTTTTTCTCCAGTCAAATTAGTGAAGAACGGGAGAATTATCACTGCTTGGCCCTGAAGAAAAAAAAAATAATTAAAAAAAAAATGCTGTTTCACATTAAAAGAGATTACTTTCTAAGTATGAAGCAAGCTGAACAGGACCACAAATCAGAGGTAGTGGCTGTGCTTACTGATTTGATGGCTCAGTGTGCTGATAAAGATATGTTATGTGGCTGCTCATCTTTCAGGTGCTAGTTCAGAAAACAGCTGAGTGACAGTTAGAAGCTAATTAATTATCTCATGACTGACATGGCTATGAATAAGACTTCACTGTTCTTTCAAGCAAGCATTCATTCTCATACAAGTCACTGATTTAATGTGCAACCTGGCAGCTAAAGCAAGGTTTGGGCAAACTATTTATTTTGAATGCACAGGAAGGTACAAAACCCTGTCTAGCCAAGGGTAGGCTGGCAGAGGGGCAACTATGCAAAGCTGTTTCATAAGTACAAAATCTTTAATCTTCTAGTCCAAACCTTATGCTCCAGCATCTTTAACTTCCACTCAGTCTGCAGCACTTTATCTCCCTCTCCTGACCAAGCCACGTATTGCAGTTAATCCCTTAGTACTCAGTAGTAGTCAAGTTAATCCACTAGTCTCATGCTTGCAGATACGGACATTAAAATCATGGCAGATGTTCCTAATCTGACCTGTAGGAAATGCCCCTCCTTGCTAAATGCCTGAGTAGCTGCCACTTCTCAAACGAACACTTCAGACTTCTAACCATTTTGCAACTGATGGTAATTTTATTCCTGAAAACTACATGCCTTTCATCCAGGCAAGAAAAAAAAAAGAACACCTAAACACAAACCATGATATCTGTGATATCGCCTCCTGCCTGGAGAACAAAAAACATGATGTGCAATTTTTAGGATTTTGAATGGGAGAATAAAAATCAGAATTGATGTCCATATTCCTGTGAAAACTGGAGTAAAGCAGGGAATTTCACAAATGATTGACATGCTCATGTGGGGAGGGCAGGGAAGCCACTGAAATGAGCAACTTACCTTAAGATTTAAGCCTAAATTCTGATCAATAAGTAGACTGGTATAGGTATTAAAAACAGCTCTGAATGCTTCATGACTTGTATTGAAAGAAACTGAAGAGTCTATCTGGAATGACAGAAGAAATAAAAGCCACAGGAAATCTCATACAGCCACTAGACCTATATTCAGAGAGAGTTTTTTCCCTAAAGTA
>WTSP01027263.1:0-28639 GCA_025331215.1 Actenoides lindsayi | reverse complement strand
ATAAAAATAACATTTGTGTCTTTTATCCACTACAGATTTGAGTACCTACCTTCCAGAAATCCTGCTGGCACATTTCCAGGATCACAGTGACAAACTCCATGATTCGGACTATAATGGTACACTTGCTGTAATTATACATGTCTCTCTCTTGGGGACTGAACATGCTGCCTTTTGAACTGCACTCAAAGCACTGCTCTGCAGCCTGGATATCATGCAGAGCAATAGTTTCAAGGAAGAACTGCACAGCTTCCAAGAAGGAGGATCTTTCATTTACACCTAAGAAGAATCATACTAAGTTGATACGATACGGCAGTTCTTGACTTCTAAATATGTTATTTAAACATAAACTTTTAACTATGTTAAATATGCTTGGAAGAAAATAGTAAAACTGAGATAAAGAGAAAGGCATCACACCTCACACAGTGCTTTCTGAAAGCTCTGTGCCAGTTCCAACTATTAACATTCTGGGCAGTGAAGGGTAGCTTTCTACTTACTGATCATTACAAACACTTATTAATGATAATGATCTAGGCACGTGTAATAAAACAGATAAAAAATTACACCCCTGGTTTTGAATAATTTAGCCCTATACCAACAGCATCTAACAAAGATCTTGCAGTGTTGTTTTAAACCAAGACAGAGATGACACTGACAGACAGACTTCTGGAACTTGTACAAGACTTCACATACGAAGTACCAGACTTCACATACCAAGTAACTATGCAACTGGACTAGCAGTGATAAAAGCCATTTTGTTTAGACCTGCATGAATAGTTAAAAATAAAAACTTTTTGAGAGACCCAAGGTATTACTATGCAGCTAATGAAAATTCAAATATAAGGCTTTCAGACCTGATGCAGACGAAGCATCAGGAAGGGAAGAAAGGTAACTTTAAGTGAAAAGGGGACTTCTTTCATTGCTTTCTGATAGTTCCCTCCAGACATTGATAAAGATCAGGTAGACAGCTTTGGAAGAATTAAAAATAATAATAAATTTAAAAAAACCCCTGTCTCTGTCCTCAGCAGAGGGTAATTAGACGTACAGATTAACTTTTGAAAAGGAGGTAAGAATAAAAAGTTGCTGGTGAGTCGATGACCAAGACAGAAACACAAAGGTATATTCCTAGGACTAAAAGGAAACATTTTAAGATACACTGTTGACAAAGTATTACTTCACCAAAAACCATCCCAGTACAACAACTGTTACTGAAACCTTTGGGAGAGTTTGTAAAATTTGACAATTCTACATTTAAGAAAAAAATCCAACTAAGTCCAAGTTAGGAACTCATCTTGGGTGGGCTTTGTGTAACAGATGTGAATCAACCTAATGCAACAGTTAATTACTCACCCAGTATTTCATGAGGTTTGATCATTCTCAGCTCAAAGAACGTGTTGTAGCAGTCCAGGGCTGCTAAGAACATATCCATCCACTGCATGACAGTCTGTAAACTGAAGGGCTCCTGCATGCCATAGAGTGTTGGCTGAAATAGGATCCCAGATGGACTTTTGGCATCGCTGCCACCTCCTTCAAATTTGTTAATGAGGAAAGAAATATCTCTGTTTTTAAGAACCTCAGCCAGCCACAAAGATGGAGACTTGCTTCCTGACAGAAATAAAAACAGAAATAGAAATTCTGTAAGAAAACCACATTTCAAACCAGCAAGGAATTAGAGGCAAATGGACTGACACACCCAACTTTTTTGTTTTAAACTGGATCTTCTAGCAGACAAGGTATTGGTTCTCATCTAGCCTTGGACATATTACTTAAATTACCACAAGGAAGAGACCAATTTGTGAGACTCTCCCACAAGGTTCCCACTTAGCAGATACTGCCTTCATAGCTAAGCACAACAGCACTTCTCAGCCTGCAAGCTCTCCTTCCTGACTGGAGGGAATTAAGCAATAGAATCCTCTTCTGTGCCTACAAACATCCCGCAAACCCTGAGGTCGTCACAGCATTTGATTTCCAATATGAGCAACTACTCAGTTGCTATTTAACATCACTGAGTGAACAGACATCGGTCAGACAAGAGGAAATGGCCTCAAGGTATGCCAGGGGAGGTTTGGTTTGGACATTAGGAAAAAATTATTCGCAGAAAGGGTTGTTAAGCCCTAGAACAGGCTGCCCAGGGAAGTGGTGGAGTCACCATCCCTGGAGGGTTTAAAAGACATGTAGATGTGGCACTTAGGGACACTGTTTAGTGGTGGATTTGGCAGTGCTGGGTTAAGAGCTGAACTCTATGATCTTAGAGGCCTTTTCCAACCTAAATAATTCTATTGTTCTTCACTTCAAAAATAATTTATCTTCTAATTAACACTCTACACAGAAAAAAACCAGAGGGAAGACACACACAGTATTTCAAAAGCAAATAGTGCACGGTGACTGAAAATACCTGGTAATAAAGGAATAAATTCATAGAAGAGCTCCATGGCTTTATGTCTGCACTCTGTCTGAGGTCGTCCACACTGCACCAAGAGCCACATGACAATGTCCAGCAGACACAATGACTTAGTAGCTGGAAATCCTCTGCACAAAAACAGGAGGGATTAGCAGTCCTCTTCACATCTACTAGTCTTCCAGGTGAAAAAACCAAAATGTTCCACAGGCATTACAAATATTCTTTTACCTATATAACCACAACCCATGTGCACTACAAGGAAGAGCTCTCCCACAAGCATGTCTTGCACTGTTTTCCTGTCTCCTCACTTTATTTTGGATCCCCAGAGATTAGTCTTCATGGCAACAACTTAAAAAAAGCATAATCAAATCTCTTCACTTCTCTTAGCAATGTTCAAAGAGACAAAAGAAGTGGAAATTAAAGCTTAAATAGGACTGCACAGTTTTTCTCCAACCCTAATTATCCAGTCTCCTGACTTATCAAGTGCCACATCACTGAGCTAACAAACTCCACGTGCCTGTTTCTTCAGGATCATGTGATAATTCAGGTAGAAGGGGACCTCAGGAGGTCTCTAGCCCAACCTCCTGCTCAAAGCAGGGCTAGCTATGTGATCAGACCAGGTGACTCAGAGCATCATCCAGCCCAATACTGAATCCACCCTTGCTTTTTCCACCTTTTTTGCAACTCCTCTTAATTGCTGATCATCCTATTGCAGTTTGTCCCACTTCTGCTAACACTTAACAGCAACGAAGAGTTTCCTCCAGGAGTTTTGTAGCACCAGTGCTAACATTATTATAACCACTGCTGCGAGGGAAACAAACTTTCTTTTCTGCCTGTTCTTGCGAAATTAAAGCAAGCTCATCACGCTGCAATCAAGAGTCACCATCATGATTATCTAGTACTATGTCCAGCATTTTTCACCAGTGGTTCAACAAATGTAACAGGAGATCTGCATCAGCAACAGCCACGGGATGAATTCCTCATTCAGAATCCCAAGTGTTTAATAGAACTACACATATTGTACATTAAAATGCAGTATTAAAAAAAGGGAAAAAAAGGCAAATTGCTGACCGTGGTACTCGTCGTTTCCCCTCCTTATTCAGAGAAGGTGCTTTATGCTTGATTATGCGCTTTAGGTGATTGATAGCATCACAGCATTGTTGAGCAGTACCTGCCAGAGACAGAGAATTGATATCTACAAATAAGTGCTAGTAACTTAGACGAACGAATCAAGGTATAAGCACCATAGAAATGGTGCACACAGGGTAACGTCTACCAGCTGCACTACTCTCTGCTTCTACAGTAAATTCTTCAAGGCCACAGAAGAAAATAGTAAAATAGCAGACAAGACAACATGGCCTTAGGTAATCATGAGACCTCTGCTATGAAACTGTATATTCTACTTTCTGTGATTATGCTTAAGAGAAACTGTAAAGTTTTCCCATGTGAAGATTGCTTTTGGGGCCACTTCTATCATTTCCTGAACTGTTTCTCTAAATGAAGCTTTGTAACATCAATTTTTGGGTTTATTTTCTAAGTATGATTAATTACTATTGATGAAAGTCAGAGTCTAAAAAAAAATATCTATAGATAAAAGCATGTTGACTAAAGAATCATTACTACTGTGGAACAGGTCATAGATTCTTCACACATCTACATGCTGTTGTAGAGAAGAATGACACAGTAACCAGGAAAGGGTATTATAAAATGGTGGAAATCTTCCATAGAATACATAACAATGACAATTTTTGGAGCATTTTGTTAGCTATAAAAGAATAGACTTCAAGATTCTCATCAAGCTGCATTTTCACACTAACTGCAAAACCAGGACTTAAGTGAGAAGCACCACTACCATTTTTAGTGTTACTGTGAAACCGTAAGTCACTATAAACATTAAAAGGTTCTTTCTTCTGGGCTCAAAATCTTCCACCTTTATATGTTGCAAGGAATTGAGCTAGATATCAAATAACCTCTCTACCAGTAATGAATAATAACCCTTCCTTGTTACAAAAGTAAGCACATTTACTTTTCCTACTGCTACAGTTTTTAATTGAAGATTCAACAGGATAGCTTTTCTCTTCATTTCACAATTAATTAATTATAGCTCACCTAATGATTTCTCATCTGTATGGGTTAAAGCCAGACTTTCCAGAAATACAACCAATGCTTCAAACACAAACTGCTCCACCAGAGAATTTTCTTCCCTTTAAAAAAAAAAATAAATTAGGAATAAATTTGTTGACAAACATGATCAGAAGAAGCACTAAGTGTGAAATTCCAATTGAAAAAAAAGAAAAAAAAATAATTAAATTCTATAGAGACTAACTACACAAGATGTTTGCACAAAAATAATTGCATCTAAACCACTCCAAAAAATTGCAATTAAATTTGCAGACCACCTTCAAAAGGTATAAATGACTTCCTATAAACTCGTGATAGAAATTTCAATTTATACACTCCCCACTTGCAAAAAGCCCAAGCTACAAAGTTATTAAAAATTAATAAACTGCATAACTCAATCTGACAGCTATCATCTACATTAACAGAATGAGTGTCAGTGCATGACTACGTGAGTGCAACACTTAGTTCTTTTTATCTCCTTGAACCTTTAGTCCCAGGTAGGTACTGTTTCCAGCTCTGTTTGCTCACCTGAATTCTCTGTAGATGCTGTTAAAAGCAAGTGCTGCACCCAGTCTCTTGAAAGCACTGGGGTGAAGGGCAAGACTATACAACCGTTTAAAAAGAGACTTGGTGTTTGCTGGGCTTTTCTCCTGCTGTCTTGGTGTTGTCTGTTTAATAGACCACTTCAAAAACTCTCGTATGCACTGACCACAGAAATCTCTCAAAGTGCTGTCAACAGGATCCACTATGCCACTCTGAAACCACACAAGATTATTTCATTACAAGAATGAAAACACCCCGCCATTGTCTCAGTGCAGTATTTAAGCAGCTTAATTACAGATTATTATTTGCAAGTTAAAAAAACTGTACTCAACTCCCCAGAAATAAGAAAACTTCAAAATTACTACTGTGCAAGGGAAGGGCAATGTTTCCAGCCCTCACAGCACTGGATTAGGCCTCAAAGATCTGGATTTCTACTCCTTGTCTAAGTCACTTCATTTTCTGACAGGCCAGTTTCCTCTGCTTTAGAAGTGCTGCAACACCCACTTTCATTCACAAAACCTCCTGACCCACCTTGACTCCAGACACTTAGATCAGTGCAAAAAGAGTTCTAAATTTAAAGCTTTTGCACCTGGTAAAAGCAAATAAACTTACAGAAGAATTAAGCACGCATCAAGAGCAACTTTCATTTGTGGGGGGTGTGTGTGAATGTATTTCAGTAGTTCCTTATATATACTGATGATAAAAAGAGTGTTTCCTTACTCCTACAAAGACTCTAAAAATGTTACACCTGCATTTTGAGAATGGAAAAGAAATAGAGAAATCATTCATCAAAATCTTAGTTAGGAAACATTATCAATTTACTTATTTTTTGATGACCATTTAAACTGTTTTCCTTCTTTCAGACAAATAAGATGATGTTTTATCTGTTTGTGTGTTCCTGGGTCTTTCAGTAGTCAAATGATGTTAGTTAAAAATAAAGCCCCACAGCACAGAAGAGAAGACAGACTTATGACCTACCAAGATAGCTTCCAGGAATGCCACTGTATCTTGACTCTCAAATTTTTTGTTGTTGGTAAACCAGTGAATGAGTTGCATGACTAAAGGCTCATACAACTGTCTTGTTACCTGAAAAGAGTAAATGTCAACTCCATTTCTACAATTAATATATTTTTATGCTACTTTGCTATGCAAATTATCTAAGAATAAAAACCAGTATTGGTCTATAAAATGAATAATCAGCTTCATATTACATTCTCATAACAAGGATTTTAAAAAGAAACAATGAATAACATCTGGTTAGCTGCTTTCTATTTTAATATTCTCAAAAGATCTCCAAGCTTGGTATGATCTTTCAGTAAGATCATCTGAGACAAAGAACATGGATGCTATGGACTGATACGAGAATATACAGCCAGGGAAACAGGGAAGTTTGGTTTTAAGCTGCATTTCAATCTAAAATCTCTCTCAAACTTTATCATATGCATTATTCTAACTTCCTGGGTTTCAACAATTCTCCTTGTAAATCGACCTGATTGAATACTGTCATACTATAATATGAAGAACCATTAAATATACTTATATATGCATATATACATGCTTATAGTACAGTGTGTATGCCTGTGTGCATTGGTTTGGATCAATCCAGACATTATTTACCTATGGTTTATGTTATCCATATGCCAGCAAAAGGGGGTTCACGTAAATTGGCAACAGCTTCCTATATATTTTAACAGAACCCAAAGTCCCTTTGGTCTAAAGCCAGAAAAAGCAGTCTGAAAAGGCACAAGACCTGCAGTTTCCACAGAGCTGAACCTATGTGTCTATTCTGTTCTGTGTAAAGGAAGAGAGATACCAAGTTGAGATGCCTGAATGAAACAGATCATCCTTGGCTATCAATGAGGCAGGTACAAACTCGCTCCCAAATGCTGTTCTTGTGGATTGTAGCTTTGTTCTCATTCAATACTGAAAGAAGCAATTTCAGCTCAAATTAACTTATTGCAGAAAAAGAAAAATATAGAAATTGAATGCAATGATAAAGAGCAGCTGCTACTACCACAAACTCTTTAAATGAACCTTGGAACTCAAAATCTTGAAACCCTCATGTATTTGTACACTCTGGGTCTCTCTGAACTACACTTCATTACTGAGATCTTTGAAAAGGTTTCCACCCAATCCTTGAAATCCTAAAAAAACTACCCTTAAAATAGAATTTCAGCCTACAAAATACATTACATTTGGGAGGGGGGAAGAAAAAGAAAAAAAAAAAAAAAGAGAAGAAAAAAAAGGCAGCAACACAGCAGGGTAGTTTTTGACAATGACTTCTAAATGAAATGATAAATTCCCACATTTGGAGATATTTTAAACAAGTTGAAATGCTTACAAATGAATCTGTTTACCTGGTCTACATCACAAGCAAGACGAAGCAGTACTGGAAATACTCGCTTATGTAACTGGTACATGGGTGGGGGACCCTGATGTCCTTCTGGCATCTGAGATGCTTTCCCCAACATATATGTGACTATGCCATGCAGCAGCTCACATGCTGCAATCTGAAATGTAAAAACCCCCTTGGTTATGCATCTGTTATTTTCACAGAGAAGACGGAATTGTGGGCAGGAAAGAATGAGTCAGAAAAGAGGGTGTACTTGAGCAATCACTCCAATCTATGCTGAATGCCTGTTCCAGGAACAGATCGTGTCCATGGCAATAATTGACACACATTCTAACTGGCCTTTCTCCCAATATTTTAGTCTCTATCATGGGCAGTTACTTTTCAGCTGGAGAAAATTCATCACTGCATAAGTCACCCATCATCACGTTTTCAAGGATACCTCTGTTCTGGGCTCTTAAGCTATCAACATCCCAAGCCAGCATAAGCAGCAAAACATTTGTTTAAGTGCTCTGCTGGCCCAGGCCCACAGGTTCATAGGCTAGGCACGAGAAGGAGGCCAAACAACACTGAAGATTGACTTGTTTAAAAATTTTCATTTTTATGTTCAGTCTAACTCTCAAAGCACAATGCTGTCTGACAGAGCTTATAGCAGCTTCTGCTTTATAGCTTTTAAACACTCAAAATACTGTCATCATGAAAGAGCAGCAAAGCAGCACATTGCTACCCATGAATTAATTAAAACACGTCTTTCTTAACAAGGAGGATGTTACTTTATGCAGTATTTAGCAGCTAACATAAGAAAAGAACGCAGAAAAATCAATACTTTTGTTTGTCTGTCACTTGCAGAAAGAGCCAGTTCAGTCACACGAGGCAAGAATACATCCAAGTAGATGACAGGCTTCATATCTGCAAACGGCACAGCAAAGCTCAGACGCTTCTCAGTGTCCCAGGATACACATTTCTTCATCATCTCTTCTGCAGAGGTAGCTAAATGCATTTGAAAAAGATCAAAAGAAAACATAAGCCGTACATAATACACACAGAGCAAGTATTTCTGTAGTCAGTCCAAGAATCTGTAACCTCCCAACTTCAGTTTGATTGACATACGAAGTTAATGCTTTATAAATCAATGGATGTTACAAATACCAGAAGTATGTCAGATTTTATTTGCACATCCCAACAGATGTTTAGCCACCACATGGAAAATAACTGCAGCCAACATTTCAGAAGACAGTTTGAGCAGCCTCCAGTTTCAGTACAGGTAAGTTTGGAGACAATTATAAACCCAAAAGACACTGAATCACACTTGATTTAAAATACTTTAAGATATTCAATATATTGCTTTTATGTTCTACTGTTAAAAAAAATAAAAAATACTCTTGAAGATCAAATAAGAAGATCCAACATACAGACTCTTGCAGCTGCACAGAAAATTACTACATGTATGGCTATGTCCTCCAAGGAAATCTGCTGTACTTCCTCACTTCTCTCCCTGTATTCCCATATTTCTTAACTTGGTTAACAAGGTCTGACCACACTTTGTATTTAATTTCTAGGGACTAATGCCACTTTCCCACAGTATTTCTGAATAAGCAACACAGAAGTATGTGGCAGAGAGTAAATTGATTGTAAAGGCAGAAAACCCAAATATAAACATGAAAAGAAAGGAACAGAACTTTTATCCAACTATATTAGTTTTAAGACTGACTAAATTTTGCACTGAATTTATCCCTTAAATCTCAGTCAGGTGCTTACACTATCCTTCTCCATTTTTGTTATAATTAGATTTTAGGATATTAAATACAAATTAAAGATATTAAAACTGCATTAAGGGAGAACTGTAAAAAGAAGGTGGAAACAAGTACTAATGAGTCACAAACTGGGGCAAAGTTTTAAAATGGCTTTGCAGCTATTGTGGAATAAATAAAACCATATACTCAGATGCATATAATTCGTTACTTTTAACTGAAGTTTTCTACATGTTTTCTGCATTCCATTAGTAAGTGAATACCTTGCTCTCCTAAACTCCAGAACTGAATAAAAGCAATTTTGTTTAAAGAAGACCAACAAAAAAAATAGCTCATACATTCTCATGAAGTGATGTTGAGACCTCACTAAAATCTACTTTCAAGACAGACAGCACAGGCATGTAAATATTTTTGTTTACACTGACAGGACACCCACCTGTAATTAGGTTGTGGTTGATCTGCCCTCCCAAAGATCCAAGAAGACGTGCCACTCTAGTCCTTACTGCTTCCAACGAGGGACTGTCATCCTAAAGAATTAAACAAATTTTATATTAGTAGAGTTACTTCTATATAGAAGTAACTGGGTTTCCATAGTAAATGTCTCTTATTAACATATGGATGAAGAAAGTAAAATGAAGAGTCCGTGGGGAGAGCCACTGCATCAAAAAGAGAACAGTTTTGGTTCAATAAGCAAAAGGGGGCAAGACTGGAAGGTATTTTCATCACCTTTTCTGGGCTTTCAGTTGCCATTTCTCAAGTAAAGGCTGAAATTTTATTACAGACAACACACACCTACAGAATGACAAAAGAGTCTAAAAAGTGGAAAGAAATATGCAGTAAAAAATTACTGTTTTCATTTGCTTTAATCCCAGAACTTAAAAGGTTAGATCCTGTATCTATTGTGTAAGCAGCCAGCCAATTTTAATAAGCAGCCCGTATGGGATGTAAAATTTACTCATTTTGTTTAAAGACCACTAGGTTGGAAGGAGTTATATATATAGGAGTAAATATTAGTTTCATACCTAAGAAAGGTTTATTCCAAGTTCGTTTGTGTAGTGGAATATGCAAATAAAACTACACTTTGAGCTGTTTGAGAAGGCACTGGTCAAAATTAGATGTATGTTTGACTTCTAAGACTATGAACCTATCCACAAGATGATTAAAAACCAAAAGAGCTACACATTCACAAAATGGTATTTGCACACAGCACCTCTGCTAAGCTGGGACCTGATTTTAGGTGTAGAAACTACATTTTTGTTTCCATAATGCATCAGTCTAGCAGTGATGCTGACTTACAGGATTTTGTCATTCTAGTGTGAGGATGGGAATGGAGCAGGGAAAGGGAACTGACATCATCTCAGCTGTGCTGATGTAACAGCTTTTGGGGCCAGGCTGTAGAATGGGATTCATTGAACTGATCTAAGTTAGAAATAAGCCTCAGAAAGTAAGTATGTGTGCAAGAAAGGAAGAGAAACAGTAGGAAGTTATTAACTCACATTTAATTCTAAAAAGGAACAGAATTCTTACCAATGAAGAAGTCTTTGATTTCCTTAAACGCTGTATCACAACTTTATTGAATCCCTTCTGGGCTGCTCGAGAGAGTTTCCTTACTTCCCAGTTATTCTGGGATTCAGCTGGTTAATAAAAAAAACCCACCAGTATATTAATAGTAGTTTATTGTATCAGCACCTCATGCATCTACTCATTGTTTCTTTAAAATAACCACCCTGGTTTTGTCCATT
Organism: Actenoides lindsayi; assembly: GCA_025331215.1. Classification (NCBI taxonomy): domain Eukaryota; kingdom Metazoa; phylum Chordata; class Aves; order Coraciiformes; family Alcedinidae; genus Actenoides; species Actenoides lindsayi. Next base: position 17,734 of record WTSP01027263.1, on the reverse strand, counting down.
TTTATTTTTAAGATGCAATTATTCTTTCATTTAAAATCTTCGTTAAGGAAAATAAGTATCAGTGAAAACTAAGCTGATTTAAGGATACAAAGGACAAATTACAGAGAAGTGGCATACAAAACGGCTACAATTAATGATTGTTTAGTAGTAGCAAATAAATCTTAGTTTAAGAAAAAGGTAAACTCTGAGATCTAAGAGCAGTTACATTGTTCCAACCATAGGAAGTGCACAATGCAGACAAAAAGTGTGTCATGCCCATTCCTTTAGGTGTAACTATGAAAAAAATTGTTTTCCTCTCCCTCAAGACTAACCATTTTTTGCCTGTAGTTACCTGTAGATGTAGAGGTTTTCAAATAACCATCAAGAAGAGGTAGAATATCCTTGTAGTAAGGTTGCATGATATGCCTGGGGATCTGACCTGACCAGTCTTCCAAAGCATCCAGTCCCAGATCAGCCATGGGGGTACAGCTAAGGCCCAGCTTCAATGCATTCTACATGTCGAGGGTAAAACTATCAGTCTTACATTTTTATTGGCTACTACTATTTAAAGGCAAAAAAAAATACTAACATATTTGAAAGCATTTCGCATACAATACATCTTCCTTCATCTGCTTAACACCTCAGTCAAGATCAGCACAGGATATATGCGTTATATGGCAACACAGGCAATACCAGCCAGCTTAGTGCAAAAGCAAATTCTGACCATTTATTAGTTTATCCAAAAATTCAAATCATTTATATTCTTTCTCGCTGAAGGCAGTACAAAGTTTAATAGTCATCTTAATTGCTCACCAGGGTACTAACTGTGCTCTAGAATTTTTGCATGTGTTTTAGAAAAAAACAAGTGTTAACTGTATATCACTTCGACTCACCTGCAGTGCAGGGATATAAGCTTTGATATCAAGCATGATGATGTCATGTGGCAAAGAGAGCAAGAAGTTCAGACAGGATGCCAACAACTCATCCTTATATTGTTTCATTTTTGCGGCAACCTAAAGTTCAGACAAATTTATCAAAGAAAATAAATATATCAAGAAAACTCATAAACCTTGCTCACAGATCTTGATTTAACTATATCAATAATCACATAAAATAAACAACTCAAAACCAATACTGGAACCTCATTCACCTGTAGACAGTTACCAGAAAGTATTTGATGTACAATTATTTCTCAATTGTATACAGCTAAGTGACCAATATAACTCTTCCGATATTAAGTAAAAAACAGACAGAGAAAGATCTTAACCCTCCCACCTATGTTGCATAATTCAAAAGAGCTGGAATATTTCCATCACCTATGTAACATTTCTCAGAAGATATCGTTTTGATTGAGTCACGTTTGCTTATATTCAAACTAAGAAAGTTAGCCAGCAAAATCACTTACCTCTTTTCCAAACTTTACAAACAGTGCAAAGCAAGACCTCTTTTCTGGGTCTTCAGGACATTTTCTGAGACTCCCTGGGCTGACACCCTATAAAACATGAACCACAAGTCAACAGTATTAAAAAATGAGTATATAGTACAAACACAAAGCACAAATTCAACTCGGAATGCATACATCACTGTCCAGTATGAAACTTGTGTCAGTGAATACTTGACATGTACGTTTGTTCTCTCAAAGCTCAGAGCCCAACATTAATATGTTACTATTAATATATGTATCCATACATGTATGCACTGAGGGTCAACTATTTGGAATACACTTAATATTACCCAAATAAGCAAGATACACATGGATGAAAAATTTTCTAGTGGCTTCATTTTCTCCTTATTTTCCCATCTAGCAAATCATAAAAGAAGAAAAACATCTCTAACAGTGGATGTCCAGATGGCAAGAGTGCTGGTGGAATAAGGAAAGGGCAATTCACAACAGCATCTACAGTACAAGCATCTACATCAACGAGTTCTCACATCTGCTTCACTTGGTGCCATCATTAGCCATGGCAGGGACTGTTGTGGGCTCTGTGGTGGGCTACACAGACAATGGGATGAAGCACCACTACTTTACAAATAGCACTGTACAGGGTGCATCCACCAACACAGCATCAGATTTCCTGGGGAAGTCAGTGGGTGGAATACAAGAGAACTCCATAAATGTCTCTGCTGTTCTAGATTGTTTCTGCTCTCCGAGCTAACGTCTACAGCACCTGCACACCTTAATACAATATGTCACTGGGAAAAGAGATCTCACCTCAAAGTATTTTATTTTCTTGGCAATTTTCATTGCAACAGAAAGCAGCTTGTAGAATCCACTAATAAGAGGTAGTCTTGTTGAATGTATAATAAGCTCATAACTAAAGGAATATACCCAAGGGTTAAAGTATTCAACATGCTTCTGTGGAAGGATCTCTCTAAAACAGATGAACAGAAAACATACAAGGAAAAAACAAAAAAGAAAGAAATGGAATCAAATATTTGTTGCTTTTTTTTTTTTTTAAACTTTCAAGCTTGTTTGTTTAATTTCATTTCACAAGACAAAGAAGTATTGCTATAACAGAGCTGCTCCAAAGACAGTGAGGGGATAAGACATGCTGTCTTCTGAAGCAAGCATAGGAAGATTTTTCTTTTGTTTTACTGTGCAAAGCCATTTCTTCCTCATTATATCTCCTTATTGAATTTATAAAAAAGCCCTACATACTCACAGATCATTACCAAGACTGCAGTATTGCCAGAGGAAATCAGCTGGACCTCCACAGGCAAACAGTGCTGTACCTCTCACTTAACGACCAATATTACTCTATGGAAACTATTTCTGGTCTTTGTAGTATTTGGGATATATGGGCAGTGTAACACTGAAAGTTAAAAACATATACTTACTGACAATTACACCCAAATAATCAAAGTGAATGACTTCCCTCTTGTACTCTTTAAAGACACCTGAGGTGATGAGCTAGTATGTTTTTACCTATGACCCCATGTCTGAAGCACACTTAGTGTCTCCCTCCTAATCACCTTGTGCATTTTGAAATGGTTTTTTGGCTTATGCCAGAAACAGGCATCTTAAATAAATCCCTCTTCAAATTTCTTCCAACCCCCCTGTAACATGTGTATTACATAATACCTGTAGTATTACATAATACCTGTAGTATAGTACAAATACCTGCAGAATTCCACTAGATTTATAAAGGCAATAAAGTCTGTCAGCTTTGTTGGCTGAAGGTTTGAAGCAGGGTCAGAAGTAGGCACAACCAAGGCAAGATCAGTTTCATTTTCATCCTGAAAATAAATATTGACACAAGAACACTGGATGTGTGACAACAGAGGAAGTATTTACACCTTTTTCCCAGATGAACAGCCTGTCTCTTCTTTTTCTCTGTTATTTTTTCTAGTTGCCACTAGCTAGTCTGACACAGCAAAGGACTAATAATTGACACATCAATAATTCAAAGAAATAATAAGGGATGCTTGCTTCTAAGGAGAAAGCAAGTATTAAAATGAAAAAAACCTAGATGCAAGAGTAGGAAGTCTAAAATAACAGATTCTGTGAATTTCTACTGATTCCAATGTTTCCATTTTCTAACACTGCAATGGAATATTCAGAAATACAAAGCAAAACATTTTATCTGTTATGAATGTTACTTCAAGGACATGATAATGAGCTGTTTAAGCATAATGACAACAAAAGGAGGACTGTGATTTTGGTTTGCTTGTAAAAGCAGGAATTCTCTCACCTGTTCATTAACATCCAGTTTCTGAACAGTCAGGTCCAACTTCTCAATAATCTTCAAAATAGATTTGATAAGTTCATCATATAGCAACTGATTCAGGGACTGCAGCGGCGAGTCTTCCGTAAGAAAGTTTTCATCTTCAAAAGCACATTCCTTTGTAGGAGGAAAAAAGTTCACCTTTCAAAGCAGTACTGAGAATGATTTCTTGAGTTTAAAAGACAAGACTTGAATGTTCCAGAGAAACCAGCTTTAGAGGTTTCTCAGCTATGGAAGACTAAATCCATCCCCGTTTAATTAATTAAACAGCCACAAAATCCAACTACAACCAGGAAACAGTTCTTCTACAGCATGACATTTGGAAGAAGTCTAAGGTTAGAAAAGCAGCAGTAATACATCTTTCCTTTTGTATTTCCATGTTTTACCTTCATTGTGTCACAGCTCAGAAGAGTTCTAAAGAGATACAGGTAGTCCTTATATGTTGGTACTTTCCATCTCCTTGTCCCAACCTCTCCAGCTTCGCGGGATTCTTCTGATCCAGAAGTTTCTTTTCCAAAAAAATCCTGAAAGGGCATAGTATTTTTCAGAAACACTGCTGTGATGGGTTGACCTTGGCTGGACACCGGGTGCCCACCAAGCCACTCTATCAGCCCCCTCCTCAGCAGGACAGCAGGGGTAGAAAATAAGACAGAAAACCCTTGTTGGTCAAGAAAAAGTCAGTCTAATAAAGCAAAAGCAAAGGCTCTGTGTGAAAGCAGAGGAAAACAAAAGATTTATTCTCCACTTCTCATTAGCAGGCAACATCCAGACGCTTCCTTTGAAGCAGGGCTTCACTACACTTCAGGGTTGCTCCAGAAGACAAAGGTTGTAATAACAAATATCCCCTCCTCCTCCTCATTTCTCCTAGTTTCACTGCTGAGCAGACACCATAGGGTACAAAATAGCCCTCGCTCACTTGGGTCAGCTGTCTTGTCTCTGGCCCCTTCCAACATCTTGCCCACTCCCAGCCTGCTGGTGAGAGGAGAAAGCTGGACAGAGGAGAAAGCTGGAGAGACAGCCTTGATGCAGTAGCCAAAGCACTGCTGTGTCAACACCGTTCTAGCTACGAGACAAGCACAGCACTGTGAGGGCTGCTGCAGGGAAAATTAACCCCAACTCAGCCAGACCCAAACCAGCTGCATATGGAGCTACCTGACCCAAGATAGAGCATTATGTAAAATTACTCCTGCAGGTAAAAACATTAAACATTTGGCTTTCTCACTGAATCAGTCTTAAAAAAACCCAATACCAAACAAACAACAAAAAGCACAAAACAACCAGCTTCCTCCAAAAATCTCTACAGTTCTTCTCCTACCAGTGGTCAGTTATTTGAGAAACTCTACAAATACCCTGCTGCATGGGATTAAAAAGCTTTAAAATCCATTCTTAAGACAAATGTTCAGTAAAAGTATTGAAGCATCCAAAACTTGTAAACCTGGCAGAAAGCTGGATGATCTTAATTACGGCCTACTTTGTTACAGACAACCTGAGCAAACAAGAACTGCTGAGAACAAAAGTCTATTTCCTGCCATTTTTTTCAGTACCAGAAGCACATCCTCATCCTGCTGGGCAGATGTAGGGGCCAGAGATTAACAACCACAGAGCCACGAATCAAAATGGACAGTACTATTTTTGCTTCTTTGGCCCTTCCCCTGTTTACTGGGCTAGATCTTCAAGAACTGGAACACATGCTCTAGGAATCTAGATGGAGCTCTGAGCAACCCGATGTAGTTGAAGATGGTTTGGGGTTTGGACCAAGCCTCACTGCATGGGGGTTGGACTAGATGACCTTCCAAGCCAAAACATTTTAGAATTCTATGAAATAAACATGTTTAAAGAGCTATTTTACCTTTGAAAAGGTGATCGGCTTGGAGAAGATTCTTATTAATCCCTGATGCACTGAAACAAACAAAAACATTGCCTAAACATTCATTACACTGAGCAATGAATTAAACCAGTCTTCTGTTTTCCATATTCTGTCAGGATGAAGGAGAGGCAAAAGAACACAGATTTTTCTTTAAGGACAGATACAGTCAAAACCAGAGCCATAACTCTAGGACGTTTCACAGGGAACAAATTTTGAACTTGCTTCTTACTACTTTTTTCTCAACACTGCTTTGATATTTTCCTGACTCTGGATGCAGTGATGACCACGGCACCACCCAGAACAGTCAGAGTGAAAAAGGCAACAACTTCCAACGCTGCTGACAGAGATGGATTTAGGATCTCTATTCCAGCATGGTGCTTGGGTGCACCACCCATCAAACCAACAACATGGAAAACAGTTGAAAATGCCACAGCAACAGAGAAAAGCCACTGTAAATAACTGAAAGGAATGAAAAAATAACTGAAAATCATTATAAAGAAATATCAGCATGCTGAAGGCTACTAGGACTGCCAGCTACCAACGCTGACAGACATATTCATTATTACACTTGCAGGACTTTATCTGACCAACCACATATTTGGAATTTTCATTTTTACTATGTACAAGTTCCAGAACATAAAGATATTGCATTTCTGATGGAGAGGACACTCATCCCTCTTTTTGAAAGGGTAACCAAAAAGGTTTCACAGAAATGTATTCTGTGAAACCCCTTTCTCCCCACAAGCCTTCAGAACAGGAACACAAATTTTGTATTTAAACAGAGTATTGCAAAAATATATTCTCCTGCCCTTGATGACAAGCACTCTTGTCATCCAGAACAGTTGTTAAATGTATTGCCTAAGTGACTTAATAGATACTGAAAAATAACACAATGAGAACTCTAAACCTCCATTATTGGAGGATGGGAAAAGCTTCATTTTTTTGACCCCAAATGGCTATTCCACATCTCTCTCAATTAGTTTATCAATTTAGGAGAAAAAAACCTCCAAACCAAAAAAACCACACACCTCCCTGCCCCCCAAAACCACAACAAAGCTAATATTACAGACTCACCTACAGTGCTAATAAAACTCCAGAGAACTGGACCTTTTCCTGAGAGGGCTAGAAATACCTTTATTATAGCTCTGCAACAGATTAATTGCATTTTTTCACTGTATTGTGGAAAGTTATTGATCTGCAGCACAACTAGATGTTCAAGAACTGGAGTATATACTTCAGGAATCTAGAATAAACAAAAACAAAACACCCATCATGCAAAGACAATGATTATAATTCAGTATCAATGTGAAGAATTATGTTAAATTATTTCAGTAAAGATACTTTGCTGTAAGAGTTTACATCAAAACCTGCTCTGAGAACAATAGAAGACTTAGCAAGATAATTCATTTTAGATATAAAACCCCAAAACAATTAAAACAAACAGAATAAGAAAGTTTTCTGGAACACATTGTGGAAAATAGCTCCTGAATGGATTTGTGCTTCAGTGGAACCAGTCTTAAGCTTTTTAGAAAAGTAGCAATTTAATTAAACAATATTAGCATTGTGGTATAATCTATTAATCTGTAACAACCTGAATATACAATGTAAGTGAAAGTCTCTTCTCTGCCCCAACCTCACCTCCCAACTCCAGCTAGGATTCAGAAAGCCCTCACTAGAACACAGCACAGGAAAAATCAAACTACTAGCCTTGGAGAACATGCTAAGTATCAGTACCAAAAGAAAAAGCAGCAGTAGAGTGGTAAAAACACATACAGATCAGGGTAAGGGTAGGTCCAAATAAATGGATTCACCTAAAATAAAAACCTATTCACGTTTGGCTACCATGGTTTTCAATACAATGCAAGGTAGCCTTTTATTCAGTATATTCTGTGCATTTTCTTTATGCAAATAAAATCCAAGAAATTATTCTCCTGATATTCTTTGAATTCCCTAGGAGCTAAATATCACATTTCAGATAAAGAAACACTTTCTATGATAGACAAGTTCACAATTACTACCTCCTTAGACACCTGTAGCTGCATAAAAAAAAAAAAAAAAAAAAAAGAGAAAAATTGACTGGTACTTTAAATACTCCACTTACTGTATCTATATGGAATATCACACTTGCAATGGACTGGAGGAAACTTGGTAGCTGATACAGATGGTCATCTATTGTTTCTGCTTCTGTGAGGTACATTTGCTTACAACGCTGAAGGAGCTCAACATACATGCTGTCCACTTCCTTAGAATGTATGGCTTTACAGGGCTTACAAAGAGAAAACACAATAAAGATTCATCAGCTTTGTACAGCCATGCACACGTACGCTGCAGCACCACAACCCAGCCAAGTCTTCACTGAATCATAACAGGAATAATCTTTTACATTTTGCCAGGAGCTCAATACAGCTGAATAAACTAACTTCAAGTATTCTACTTGCTACATGTATGAGAAACCTGCAACAAACTAAAATAATAGTTCACTGATGATGTGTGATTTACTGTAACAATACTTGAACTTCCAGTGACACGATTTCAAATCCAGCCTGAAAAGCATGGCCTTTAGCTGTAAATACCTCAAATAGGGCATTATGAATGCTAATATTCACTCATTTTCACCCAGCTGCATAGAAGTAGTAAATGTCTTACCTTAATGTGGCTTAACCAATAGCCATTCACAGGTTACTACTAATTAATATTTAACCCAGCAGCAAAAATTAGGAACCTTTATTGTGCTGGGATCTGTACAGAGGGTAAAGACTATTCCTGAACTAATAAATGAGTGGAAAGCATCCCAAGCAGTACTACAGGGTATGTAATAATGCTTACAGCCTGCTACAGAATGACTTGTAAATCACACTATTTAGCATGAGCTTGGTGAAAAAGCAGTCTTGGTGGAAAAGGAACCAGGAACAAGGTCAAGGGAAAGAAATGTAGGAGGGAACTGACCACAGAAAACCAATGGACTGCTTTAGATAATAAGATAGATAACAAGAGTTCCACTAAAGGTTGAATCTAATCCATCTAAAAACATGTTGACAAAATTAAGACTGCTCATTTACCATTTGTACTTTAAAATCATTTTAGTGATTAGACAGTAAAAGAAATATTCTGCCTTGAAACTGAGTCAATCACTGAACATGTGTTCAAGCTAAGGTCACTACTTGCAGCAACAGCAAGACTCTGCTTTTTCACAACCTAGTATCTGATGTTTGGCCAAGATTTACTCTGAAAACACTAACTACTATTAGCATCTCCTAACAGATTGAAGATTTATAGGTGTTGGAGCATTAAGATCCCTTTTCCCTGCTAAACTCTGTAGTACTAGTCTATGTCCATATTTACATTTTGCAATTTTAATTCACTTGTGTTCTGTAACATATTTTTAACAAGGTTCTTTTGATTCAGTAATTCAAAGCACTTGGTTTTCTCTAGCTCATATCATAGAAGAGGAAGACTAGGTTGCAACAAAGTATGCCAAAAATTCTACAAGACAAATGCACTCTGCTCAAAAGGCAGCAAAATGGAAAGGATTCAGCTAGTAACCAGCTATTCTATCCCATATCCTAACCTTCTCTAAATGATCTTGGAGATTATTTAGCCTAATCTTTGCTTTGAGAGAGGAAATAAAAAAGGGAATGTCTAGAATTTTATTATATAAAAGTTAGGTAGGGTGCTACCATCAAGCACCTAGGTAACTTTCAACTACAATGTATTTTACAGTGTAGCTAATCAAGTTCAACACCTAACCCAGAAACAGAAGCACTCTCTATATAACAAGGTGTATAAAAATTGTAAAAGGAGTGGTATATGGATCCTAGCTTTAAATTCAATTGGCATGCTCCTTTATCAGAGTAAGTTCCTTGCACATACTGCTGCAAAAAGCCCGTATCCGCGGATGGCAATGGACAACTCTTTGCTGCTCGAATCCATTCTTCTGATGATTCCATAGAACTGTTCCATGAAGAACTGCAGCTTGCTCTTGTGTAGCTCTGCATCCTTAGCTACCATTAAAGAAACCTGCAAAGCACATACAGAAGTTCCAGCATTCCCAGAAACATGCAAAACGCCACAGAACTGACAGTAAATTTTAAATGATACCTGGCTTGTAAAACAAAGCATTTCCCACCAAGGAATTATTTATGAAACAGATTCACTGAACTTCCAAGCACCAAATATTCCCACTATTTCAAGAAACTTGACTTCGCTTTAGTCTCAGAGATACCAGTGAAGTTACAGTACCTGCTTGAGGAATGAATCCAGTGCAGAATGACTGGCTTTCTTCAGCTCTGCATTGGTGTGGCCACACCATTTACACATTGCTTCAAAGAGGGAGATGTAGTTGTCCAGGAGCAAGGCACCAAACTGGGCAGCATGCCAGGTGAACAACTGTAAACCAGCTGCGATTTAAGAACAGTTCTCACTAAAACCCAGACTTAGATCCCACTTTCCAAAAACAGAGAGGACTTCAGGCAGGTATATCTACCATGACTGGAGTGTATGAAATGGAAAATTCTAGGCATTACTGTATCAGTATCCAAATATTAAGAACTTAAGCATAAAACAAACCCAACCCCTTTTTTTTAAATGTAAACTCTTCCAGAACATATATCTGTGTTCTGAAGTAATTTACATTAACAATGAAAAAGAAAGGGACTCTGCTGGTTACAAAAAATAATACTCAATTGCACAATTCACAGGGACTTGGTTTCTGTGGTCAGGACACAAGCCCAAGGCCCCTTCTCCATGAAACCGTGATGCAGACAAATAAAGAATTCAGAACATAGGTAATGTCACAAGCCCAAACAGAAGCATAAATTAAATTTCCAGATCCTGAATGAATGGATTTTATTTATATTTTTTTTTTGCAGACTACAGAGGGTTTTACCCTTCGCAGTTGCCATGGGCCTATTACACAAAGCTTGCATTTTTGCAGTTTCTGCATAAGCCACTCACATGTCACAGGCCAATTTCTCATTTTCTTCATGAACTTCATTCTCCTCAGAGCCCAGTTCTAAAATTGAAAACATCCAACAACTGCTCCCCCGGGGAAAGGTGCCAGCACTGAATGCTGTTGTTGGTTCTCACCTTCCCTTGGCAGTCCTCTCACAGCCCCAAGAAATCTGGAGCTCCCACCTTTGCTTTAGCCTGCAGCCTGCACAACATGCTTTATTCACAACACGCTCCATTCCCAGGGAAGCTGTGGATGCTCCATCACTGGATATGTTCAAGACCAGGTTGGATGGAGCTTTGAGCAACCTGGTCTAGTGAGAGGTGCCTCTGCCCATGGCATTGGGGTTGGAACTAGATGATCTTTAAGGTCTCTTCCAACACAAACCATTCTGATTCGGTGATTCAGTTGTTCCCAATTCCCTTCTTTTTCCTGAAAAATTCCCCTTCTTTTCCTATTTTTTTTCTTGAACACAATTCACCATCTTCTCTTTTCTCCTAATTCACTACATTCCTCTCATTTCTACTCCTACCATGATTCCCTTCTCATATCAGGCTTTTGTACTACTCCAGAGGGGCAAACAGCACCAAGCGTAATGCCGCTGTTCAGAAGTTGATAAGCCCTTGCCTAGTTTAACCAAATAGATGTTTAACTCTTTAGATTCCAACTTAAAAGTACACCAGATTTGCTCTCCAATCAGCTTAGAAGACTGAAGACTTGAGCCACGTGAAGACAGCCATCAGAGGATAAACAACTCCAGACAGAAGACACCGTTGTACGTACAGCATCCACCTCAGCATGAACTGAAACAACTTACAATCTTACCTAGATGCACTGCGTAGCGCTTCTGATCAACCTGGAATATCAGAAAAGGTTTGTCACATGTAATTTGTTCTTCATCTAAGGGCTAATCCATTCACGTGGAACAACTAACACATGGCAGATTTACCTGCGGGTTGATCGCCTTCACTGCAAAATCAAAAATCTCCTTTGCAGTCTGCGGATCTGTGAAACAATCCAGTAATAAGTATTTCACTATTGACAGGTAAGGGGTAGAGTGAAGACAAAGATATTTTTCTCCAAAGCTCAGTATGAACAAGCAAGACTGGAAAGCCTTCTATTTCTCATTTTAAGAGGCAGAGATGCTTTTTCCTGAACTACTCTGAAAACAAAATAAAAATGTACACTTATATTCATTGATTTTTCTGACTATTCATGTTCTAACAGACTTGTCTTTTCTAAGGGAACCATATTTCTGTACAAACTGCATTCCAGCTTCAGTGTTGCTCTCACAGCAGCCCATACTCTGGTTAGAAAATAGCACTTCAAATATTTGATGTATAGAAACACACTGATGAAGCCACTCCACACACAGACAGATTACAAGGACCATGTACCTGGATACACCTTTCTTTTTCACAAACCATCCACTAGTGGGAAAATTCTCATTTTGAGTTCACAGTGAGAAAGGCTGCTGTTTGCTGGCTGTATAATGATTAAAATACATTAAACTGCATGACCCCCTTTTATGTAAAAAACACCCATACCTTCGTCCACAGATTTGGTAAAGTTGTACATGAGTGCAACCAGCCCCCTCAGACATCCCACTACAACAGGCAGCTTGGGTGCCCTTGTAGCTGATGTCATCTAAAAAAAAGTGGGAATTGAAAAAAATATTACCCTCGAGCTAAGGTAAATTTACATCAAGACTTCCTAGTTCCTAGAATTGTGGATAAAATAACATATTGCAACTTAATACAGTTATGTTAGCACTCACCTCTATCAGCACGAGTCCACAGAAACATTTCCTACTCATAAGTTTCCTATTATTTCCGAAGTTTAACTACTGAAGCACAAGAAATCACTTGGAAAGCATCAAATATGTTCCACCAAGACCAGCCATAGCAAACCTCAGCACACGCTTATGTCTTAAGAGTACAGAACATAGAGAAGTGAAGTTCAGAAGAACTGTGATATTTACCTGAAGTGCAAGGATTTTACAGCTAGTAGAGACCAACTCAGAAACTACCAGTGCATGGCAATGAAACCTTTCTGGGGTGTTATCACAATGATCATCACGTGCCATCTTTTCTCACAGTTAATTTGCAGTCACTGATGGCCTTGGATTTTAACTTTGAAAGCTTCTCAGAACCAGAAAACACAACCTTAAACAGTGCTTAAGAAAACATTTATGATTGCCCAGTTAGATCCCTACAAGCTGTACTAGTTACAACAGTATTCCAACATACAGCCCGACACACAGCAAAAGAAAAAAACAAAGTAATGCAAGAGCCTGAAAAGAAATTCCAGCCATACCTGTGTTTTAAGCTCTCCCAAATAAGCTCGGAATAGTTTTTCAGAGTTGTTAATCATGTCACTAGGCTGGACCTCTCCCAGAACTCCCAAAAGCTCATAAATCTTCTCCAGTACTGGAAAGTAATTTAATATTATGAAATATTAATTACTGAAACCATTACTTTAACATTTCTATTGCAATTCCTGGGCAAATTGCAACCATGAGAAAACCACCCCTGATGGTTTAGTTTTAATGGGTGATTAGCATGTGGGAAAGATAGCTCTTCATGATGTACATACATATGTATCTCTACATACTGCAATGTGACATATGTCCTCTCACATTAATAATTTAAACATATTTACTCCTTTTAAATGGGGCTTAGAAAACAGATTAATAAAGGCTGTATCCACTACAGAAGCATTTACCACTAATCCAAGCTTACTGGTGGCCATGAGGTTGTGCTGGGTCTGTTAAGCACCACCATGGCCAACAGCTAGCAGAAATTTCTAGGCTTGAGTTCATAAGAAAGGGGTTTATACAGGCACAGCAAGTTTCGTGGAATTACTTCCAGGATTGAGGCATTCAGGGACTAAGGATAACAGGTTAGACACACAAATACTCTTTAACATCAAGAATCCTAAACCAGACCTATGCTTAAATTCAGGATGAACCACCACCACGAGATGCAATCATACCATTTTTCCTGTGTGTTTACTCATATATATATATATATCTATATATATATCTATCTATCTCTCTCTATATATCTATATATATATATCTATCTCTCTCTCTATATATATATCTATATATATATATATAGGTCCACTAAGAAGCAGCTAACTGCATGATCATGATCAGAAGACCTGAATAAATTTTAGTAGCTTTAAAACACAACACCTATCACTTTTAAACACACTCGTCATGGGAATAACAATTATACATTTCCATGGGGTATAATACAACAAAAACTGAAAGTAAATAAAACAAAGGACGTTGACAGAAAAACTAAAGCCTACCTGTATCTGGAATTTTACTTTTTGTGGCAAGTTCCCCATAAAATTTATTAAATATCTCCCCAACTTTCATTTCTTCCATCAGACAGGAACGTCGTAAACTTTGGAGCAACTAAAATAGATTTAAAAAAAAAATAAATTAGGAAAATCAGTAATATCAGTACCACAATCCTACTTGGGTCTAAATAATAACACAGTTCACGTGTGTAACTTCAGCTTAAGTGTGCTATTTGATGAAAAAGATGTAAGGTGACTGGTTCAGGAAAGAGTACTGGCATAAAATCTACTTTAACAACAAACTAAGAAACTACCTTCATATATATGCATAAATATAATGTATAAATATATGTGTTTATATACATAGATCATCTACATGAAAATGATATATAATTATATATACATATGTATACAAAGACCCCACAAGAGCAGAGGCTAAGCAAGCCTGCAGTAGCCTTTGCCATATTGGTCTTCTCTCCCTGCTGCTAGAAAGCCAATCCAGTTCACAGAAAAACTGACTCAGAATAATTGAGAAGGGAGTTTTATCACTCATAAACAAAACTAAGTAGGTGCAAAAACATTTACAAAACAAGGATCTAATGCATTCTAAGGAAGTACATTATGAAATTACTGTCTCACACAGCAATAAAGCTTCTGAAAAAAAAGCCCTTCTTCACACCTTTCACATACTGTGTCTAATACAATATATATTAATACATCATAGTGTTAGGCAAGAATACAATTGAACTGCAACATTTCTCCTTAAAGAACCATAATAAACCAGGAAGGAGATCAGCAACTGACCCCAAAACAACTGTGTCTTGCTCTAGGAGATGAAGGAATGACATGCTCACATCTAACCAACCTACGAAAGGAACATGAAAGGCAATCTCTCGTTAGGACATACCTCTTACTGACATCTATTACAGTATCAGTATTCTCTTGCTACTGCAGACTATAGATTTTCTATTTGCTATAGTACAACTGTAGTAACACAACAGTTTTTCTAGAAACAAGAGAGGGTTATAAAATGCATTTTACCTTAATCAGAATTTCCAGAGCTGGGACTCTACATTTTGCTGCTTTCTCTTTTGTATAAACACTGATACAAGTTTGCTAGATGGGAAAGAAAAGAGAGATTATAATATTCTTAAGAAGAAAACAGAACACAGAGATAACAACGTATTCATCTACCTCTTTAAAGTACCTGTTCCTAACAAGTTTGAGTTTTTTTTAAAAAGAGTAAGACAACAAAAACAGTCCTGGAAGTGGCTTCACCAACAACTTCACTGCAGCACTGCCTGACATAACAACGATTCTCAGCTCAAGCAAACAAAGTGCAGTTTCTGGAACAAAAGCCATACATAAATTTTCTGCCTCTGTACTATCATCCTTATGATGTGTAGCTACTAATTTGAGGTCTGAAAGTGCAGTGGTGCAGTCAAGCATTTCTATGCAAAGCAGTACTGTTCACCCGTCTGGACTCAAGGAACAGCATGTTTAGTGGTACTGCAGTTTCCACCAACCTCTGTACCTACTGCAGAAGTAACAACTCTGCAGGAGAAATTTTAAAAATAAATAAATAAATCATTATTTAAACTTAATCATCACCCATAGAAACATTTAAAGTATTACACTCGAACTATGAATTTAGTCCGCAGAAAAGTCGTAACTATTATTTTCAATATAATTTAAATAACATTTAAAAACATTTTCAAAATCAATACCTATTATGTTAATAAAATTAAGTCTAGAGATGAAGAAACAATTCCCTGCTTCTTTGTTGTATGAATTACACTATGTCCATCTTCAGCTCCAACAAGGGCAGCAGAGACGGGTAAAGCAGACTGGGAGGGCTGAAGGGTGGTTATCAACCTGTTCCAGTAGGAGACCCCCCCAGACCGGTTTGAAACATTCAGCAAAGACCTTTAGGAAAACGATTTTCCTTTACCCACCTTAATACTACAGGCATAAGGATGAACTTTGTCCCCGACTTTTTCCATGAAGACACAAAGAAACTTCAGCGCTTCCTCCCTGCAATCTCGAAACTGTAGTTAAAAAAAAAAAATAAAAAAAATGTAGTTTTAATGTGCATAACGTAACGCACTGTGCACGTAGCAGCGTCTCAACAGCTCTTCAAGAAGCGTTCTCTGGTTTTTACCTGCTGGCTGCCGAGGGAGCGGCGGATGAAGGCGAGCAAGCCCTGCTCCGGGGAGCACAGCAGGGACAGGTGCAGCGCTGCGGGGAGCGAACAAAGCATCAGGCCGCTGGTTTCCTCTGGAGAGCAAACAGGGCTGGAGGCAGCTCAGCCCGTCACCCTGGCCCCGAGGCATTAACGCCTCGGACGGGACTGATGCTCGTCGCCAGAAATAAACCCCAGCTTAACGTGGCTGCTTCCGAACGCTACATGGACCCGGGGCCCAGCGCCTCGGACCCGCTCAGAGCCGAGGGAAAGCCGCCCCGGGGGCGGGTCGGCAGAGAGGGGCACAGCCCCGGGGTGTTTTTACCAAGGCAGACATTGCCTCTGGGGCAAGAGGCCGTCTCGCCTCCTAAATCAACCTTTTATGTCACCGCAGCAGCCCCCCAGTGCCGTGTCGAGTGGGGAGGCACCCGGCGTGCGCGTCCCTCCCCACGCTCGCCACCAGCGAGCCCTCCCTAAGCGGAGCAGTCGCTGTTTTAACGACACCAGCGAAGCCACGGCCGCCCCGGGCCCCGCTCAGAGTCCCCGAACACCCCCAGCCCTCCCGCCTCCCGCGGCCGGGCCGGGCCCACCCTGCACGCTGCCGGCCGGGCTGGTGAGGCAGGTCTCCCCCAGGCTGCGGAGCAGGCTGTAGCCGTGCAGGGCGGCGCCGGCCGCATCGCTGAGCTGCAGGCAGCAGTGCAGCTGGTGCAGGGACTCCTGGACACCGGCCATGCTGCCCCGGGCCGGCGGCGCAGGCAGCGACCCGGGAGAGGCGGAAGCGGGAGCAAAGGGGCCGCCTCCGGCCGGATCCAACACGGCCAGCCCGGGGGGAGACCCACGCCGGGGCAGCAAGAGTGGACGGCTCGGAAGGAGGAGAAACACGGGTAGAGCTCGGCCAGAACATTCTGAGCGGAGAGAGAAGCTACGGGCCCCACGATCTTCCGAGGGGCTGGGGCAGGGAAGGGAGTTTTGGGGTGTTAAACACATATAGAGTATTAGCTCCCCCTCTCCAGGGGAATGGGCTGCTCCCACCGCTCCACGCCTCCTACCTGACCGCAGGGCTAGTTTTGCCGCGAAATTCGCTCGGGTGCGGGTGGTTCCACTGTGGGCTGGGGGGGTGGCCGATGTGCCGTTGCTGAGGACAGCCTCCGTCTCGTAACGCAAGGCGTACCCGCCAGTATACTCCTCTCCGTGCTGCAGCAGCTCGAGCACAATGCGACTCTCACCTCAAGGACTCGGAAGGTTTATCTCCTTTCCCTCTTCCTTTCTCCGTTCCGCACCCCCCCTTTCTGCTTCCCTTGGGCGCTCCCGCTGCGATCGCTCTTGCCCATTGGCCAGAAAGCCCGCGAGAGCGCGCGCGCACGCGACACGGTTGGCGCGGAGTTTCCCGGTGCGGTTGGGGCTCGCTGAGGTGGGTACCGGCAACGGGCCCCCCGTAAGGGGAGGGATTCCCGCCGGTCGGGGCTCGGCTGGTGGCGGGGAGCCTGTAAGGCCGCGTTCCTATCCCTATACCCACCCCTCCCACCCCCCCGCAGGTAGGACGGCCGCGGGAGCCGGAGCATCGCTATGTCGTCGCCCGCTTCCACTCCCAGTCGCCGCCGCGGCAAGCGCGGCCGGGGCAGCAACCCCTCGACTCGTAAGTGCTTCGGTGGGCAGGGGTCGGGCAGGGGCCGGTTGCCGGAGCGGCGGGGTGGGGTCAGCCAGGCCGGGAGGCGGGCGGG
>WTSP01027262.1:26111-39009 GCA_025331215.1 Actenoides lindsayi | reverse complement strand
CAGGTAGCTGGGCATCCTCCACCCCAGCAACTCTGCACAGGCAAAGAGGATGTCCCTGAGGCCTGCAGAGAAGCAGAAGCTGTGAGATGGCACCAGAGCCCAGGAAAGGAGACCTGCTGTCCTCCTTCATACACTGAGCCAGGCTCCAAGCCTTTCCCAGCCCCCTATGGGACGAGGCAGTGGGGGACAGAGTCTGAACTGGGTTCAGTGCCCAGGGCACAGGCATGGGGTTGCAATCATGTCAGGTATCTCCTGCTGCTGGCCAGCAGAACAGAGCCCCTTGAGAGCTGCTGAGCTGCAGCCAGTGACGGGGGTAGATGCTAGGGCACAGGAGGTGCAGGGCCAGGGCTACAGCAGTTAGGTCTGGAGTCCCAGAGACACCAGCGTAGGACAGAGACTGCATCATTTCACAGGGACATCCGCCAGCAAGACACTTGGCTCCCCAGCCAGGACTGTCCTAGCACCTTTATGCCCAGGCTCTGACAGGGTCGAGCTTCGATCCTGGGGAGCACAGCTAGTCCCCCTTTGGCTGCATCCCCATTCCCATGACTCTCCTTGCCTCAGGATGTGGAATTGCTTTTCATGTAATGTGTCATGGCTACCTGACTTGAAAGATGCAGATGAGAATTTTATAATGCAAGATGTATCCTGACCAGTGACACTCTTTAGGAAAATAGGTAAAATAAATGCCCAAATGTATGTCTTCCAGTTGACATATTACTGGTATTGGTATTAAACTGACAGAAAATTAAAATTCTGGATTTATTTTGACCAGCCAGGGTTGCATTTGAAACAAATTGTGGACTAATACAGCATGAAAACAAGTATTTTGTTAATGAGCTCTCAGGTTTATCTCAATAGAAAACATTTATTGTTTGGAGATGTATTTTCTGTTCAGGAAAAGAAACTGCCATCAGATACTTCTTAATAAGTTCTGTTCATGATCAAATGTATTGGATTTGCATGCCAAGATTTTGGAAGTGGGGAGGCTATATAGGTGGCTTCTGTGAGAAGCTGCTAGAAACTTCCCATGTCTGACATAGCTAATGCCAGCTGCTGCAAGACAGACCTGTTGCTGGCCAAAGCTGAGCCAGTTTGCAATGGTAGTATTGCCTCTGCGATAATACATTTAAGGAGAAAAAAACCTGCTTTGCAGCAGCTGGGAGAGAATGAGAATATGTAAGAGCAGCAATTCGCAGCCACCAAGGTCAGTGAAGAACAAAAGGGAAAAGGTGCTCCAGGTGCCAGAGCAGAGATTCCCCTGTAGCCCATGATCAGGACCATAGTGAAGCAGGTAGTTCCACTGAAGGTCACGGAGGTCCACACTGGAGCTAATCTCCACCCTGCAGCCCACAGAGAACCCCACACCAGAGCAAACAGATACACCTGAAGGAGCTTGTGACCCCATGGAGAGTTTGTGCTAAAGCAGGTCTTCTGACAGGACCTGTGAGCCTACAGGGGACCCACTGCAGCAGTCACTTCCTGAAAGATGGCACCACATAGGAAGGACTAACATTGGAGAGGTTCATGGAGGACTCTCTCCCAGGAGACAAACGTCATACTGGAACAGGAGAAGAGCGTGAGGAGGAAGGAGCAGCAGAGACAACATGACAAGAAATGACCACAACCCCCGTTCCCCATCCCCCTGTGACACCTGTGTGGAGGAGGTAGAGAAATCAGAAGTGAAGCTGAGCCTGGGAAGAAGGAAGAGGTGAAAGGAAGATGTTTTAAGATTTGGTTTGATTTCTCTTTAGCCTACTCTGTTTTGATTGGTAATAAATTAAATTAGTTTACTCAAAGTTGAGTGTGTTTTGCCCAGAACGATAATTGATGAGTGATCTCTCCCTGTCCTTATCTCAATTCACCAACCTTCTCTGAACAGCTGAAAAAGGGTAGTGATAGATTAGCTTGGTGGGCATCTGGTGGCCAGCCAAGGTTAAGCCAATACAGTGAAATCTTATTCAGTTTAAGCAACATCTGGTCAAGATTTTATACTGAGTTTATTGAAACCATCAGTCTTCTAAGTGTCAGGATATTTATACTGTCCTAAATCTGTTCCAAGAAGGGTCAATCACTGTGCTCTTTTGGATTTCAAATAAGTCTAAGGATCCTACTGACCATCTTTCAAACAGGCTAAACCAAGAGATGCAGTAAATGGAAACATCACTGAAAAGCACTGATTGCTTTCATATTTACTATTTTCTGAGCTTCACAAGTAGCAGCTTTTCCCTCAGACAGTTGTATAGTTTAGGGTTGTCCCGGTTATGAAGATCAGATACAGATCCAGGGCACTAAACCCACAAAGTGGATCTAATGCTACTTTTGCTTCTTATAGTTGAAATGAAATCACTGTATGGTTAGCTACCTAAATACGGACATACCTAAAGCCTTTAGGTCTCAAAAGACTTATATTTGCAGAATTTGTCAGAGTTTGTTCAGCCAGCATTACCAGAACAGATATTTAAAGAATTGTAAAGGCCAAATTCAGCCAACTAATATGTCAAGAGTTGGGACTGGGCTGGCTACTAGATGCATGGCAGATGCTCTCTATTAACCACTCTCTTCCAAGTAGGGGAAAGGAAAGGGAGTAAGGGAAAGAGACATATGGATTGGAAAATAAAACTAAAACTGCTTTAAAGAAACAATAACAATAAAATTAAATATATGCAAATATATACAAACCCAATATTGAACCTGACTGCTCTGATGGCATTTACATCACTGTCACCACTGATGCTGCGAGACAGGCAATGGGGAAGTCCTAGACTGGACTCAGCAACAAAGAGGAACCAGATTCAGGAGCTGGATTCTGGTACTGCATTCTGGAATTGGATTTAGGAATGCAAGGATTGGGATCAAACAGATGCCAGACATTGAAGGAGAGGGCTTAACCCTCAGCTTTATACTGAATATGACATATGTGGAATGTTGGTCATGTTAGGGTTACCTATCCTGTTTCCATCTCCCTGCAAGTGTGACCTCTTACTTTATGGTACCCCAGCATGGTACATAAGATTTAGCAGCAACTTTGGTTTCTACAGGAGCAAGTACAGACAACAGTCTTTGTGCATACCAATCCTTAGTAGTAACTATAAACAGGTATTATCACTGCTAGAAGCAGACACTGTCTGTGAAAATACACCATTAACTTCAGGAAGTGCAGTTAGTTAGAAGAGACTTAACTGAAAAGTAAAATCACTGAACAGAATTAGTTCTGTTCTAGCTCAAGGCAGAACATAAGGCCTCTGTGCTTTGCACATCTATCTCCACTAGTGGAGACAGACTCCCTAAATTCAAGTCAGCCTTAGAGAGCAGCTGCTTACATACTTCCTGCTGTTTCAGAGTCAATACGGTTCTTTTTTTCTTTTCCAGCCTTCCTGGATCACCCCAGGTGGACCAGACTCTTAACATCAACATGTACCAGAGAAGGAATGGGCAGAGGATATGGCTTATTAACTAAAACACTGAGAATATATTCAAGTCTAAAGACTAGAAATATAGTGATGTTGTTTTGTAGTAGTAGTAGAGCTATTTAGTTCCCAGTTGCAACCACAGATGTCGCTACTGAATATCTATGAAAGTACAATTTATTCTCAAATATTTAGAAATGAAAATTTAAAGATATTTAAATGTTGTCTTTTGAAAACATGTTAAAGACATTAAAATTGCTATCATCGAGGGATTCTTTATTGTTGTTGTTTTGATTAAGTTTTGTGGCTCAGCTGACATCTGGGAAGATGTGAAAACACAGATGAAAACAGATAAGAGGAAGATTTGCCATAGAATGTTGACATTTATCTACTTATCTATCTATCTATCTATCTATCTATCTATCTATCTATCTATCTGTCTATCATATGGCAATACACAACATGCAATCATATTAATCCCATCAAAATGATTTAACAATTGTAAAATAGATGTGGCCACAGAAAAATCAAGTTCAGCAGAAATAAACTAGAAAAATAATCATAATATGTCTAGTATATGTAGCAACATTCAAAACAATTTGCTAATTGTATGCCTCGTATTACAAATGTTCTTTGTGAGAAAACTTAAACAAAAAGCTGAGTTCTTTAGCTTTTTCCTAAGGTGTCCAGATTTCATCTTAATGTAGAAATATATCAGAAAATATTACTGAGGTTTCAGCCTAACTTTCCTAATTTATTCAAAGTCAAGTCTATGTGTGCATATTTATCTCTCTGCAGCTATAAAAGCTTGACAATGCAGCTGCAGCTAGTTTAAAGGAAAACTTATTAAACATTTTTTTTCAAGATTCTAAAAATGGAAATGTAAATAGTTATTTCCATTCTTACTGTATAAAAAGCCTAATTGCATAATAAGCAAACCTTACTTTATCAGTAATGTAAGAATCAGTCATAGTCACACTTAAGTCAATGTCAAAATGGTGCTGACTTTGAGGGGATAGTACTGTGCCCCAGCTAAGTAAGCAATCACTTGAATAACTCCTTGGGCAGGTCAAACAAAACAAGGCAAAGACTGCTTTCAATCATTCTACAAAATTATGTGCTGATTAAAATTAATGACCACACATTGGTCATCATAAAGCACACATTGAGTATAAATTATATTAATAGCTTTAGGTTTATACATATATAAAAACAGATGTAAGTGATATGATAGCTAAAATTCTAGTACTTTCAAAACAGGAATTCTAGGAATATTTCAAATTCCTATTACTTCCCCTCCACATCTTTCTTTATAAGAGGAGAAAATAACCAAGCAGTCTGCAAGATCCTGGCTATTGTGCACCTCAAACCTTGTGTGGTCATAAGGTCTGGAAAGACCTGTATGGAGGGGAGAAGTGTTGATTGCTCCCCATGTCTCTGTGCCCCCCCTTTGGCTCCTTGCAGCCATGCTTTAACAAAAGGAAGAGGTAAGTTCTGCATAGGTGGGACTCTGTCTTTTCTTTAGTTACGTGCTCCTGCTGACTGCACCATGGCGGAGGTAGATGGCAGGCGCCACACTATTGCTAGATCATGGAGTTCATTCAAATCAACACCACTTCCTGTGGAAATTGGGAATGCCACCCAGATATCTCAAGGGTATAAAGGGACAGAAAAATATTGATTGTGGTGCACCTGCCAACGAAGAACTAAAGACTTGGACTGATCCAGTGAGACGTCGCTGGATTCACGGGTGGTGGTAACCTTTTCTCTTTCTCTCTCCCTCTTACTCTCTCACTCCCCCTCTGTTTTCCTCTTTTCTAATATCTTTCTTCCTTTTCTTCAAAATTTAATCTCTTGGTAAAATAATCACCTGCGAAAATGAACACCTTTATCCATACCATTTGCTGATTGTTCCATTAGGGAGAACTAATAAATTGTTTTGTTATTGTTCCTCGGAGTCATTGTCGTGACTCTGCCGCCCCGGCTGCCCTGCTGTGCAGGGACAGCCTCTTTTGGGGGATCACAAAGATTCACCTCCTCTATTGAATATACCCAGTCATACTTTTATGGAATTAATTAGATGTTTATGAACAGAAGCTCTTTAGGGAAGAGCATGTTAATTTTGGGATGACAGTTATTTACTTTGTTCTGTGTTTATGCACTTGGGGGGTGATAACAAATATTCCATTCTGCATTATCTCGTCAGCTCAGCTTGCTGAAGAGCATTTTGATAAGGTAAACCAACAATGAAACTGAGCTTAAATGAAGATTTCGAGCATAATGAAACTCAATACTCACAGCTCCCTATTCTACAGTTGAGATCTGCACTCGCAGTAATACAATTAAATTGATGTAGGGAAAGTACACGCTGTAGAATACTGAACATTTTCACTGAATTGCTTTTAAAACTGAAAAAAACCAGTGGAACTGAGCTGATACAAGATGTTATCTCTATATTAAACACAAATGCTTTCAAAGATCTTGCTTTTGGTACTGTAGATAATACTGAACTTGCAGAACACAAGCTTTCTTAGCATGTTATTAAGAAAGAAAAATGTAAAACATGGTTTTGCTATGAATGTGCTTTTATCTTGACTTCAAAAACACAAATTCCCACAGGAGTGAGGCACCTGATGCAGACTGACACTTGCTGGTGTGTACATAGCACCTGACAATTAACTTTGAGAATGATGGAGTTATTTGGCACTGTTCACACCTTACATGGCTAATGTTCCATATGAATTTTGTTGGATTTTTTTTTAATTCCACTATGGGATTTACAAAATTTATTTATGTTTTGCAGAGACAAATGTTGTGTGATAATCTGGGTTACTCCCTTCAGGCCCAGGACAACTGAAATGGATACAGAAGTCCAGGGCTCAGTTCATGCATAATTTGCACAGTTAAAATATAATTTTGAATGTGTCTATACATTAATGTGTATGTGTATATATATATCTAAAACGGTGATCTACATGTCCCTAATTTTCTCCTGCAATGAATGGGTTTAAAGAACTAAGGCTTTTACAATGAATTTGCTCTGTCACCATTTCAGGCTGAGCTAAATGTCTCTATTTATGTGATGCTTATTTCTATAATAGACAACTCCACATTTAATCCATTGAAAAGCCTTAATTGTCAGGCAAACTCAAACTTAATAAATCCTGTGAGTGTTAAATTTAACAAAAAACAGCATAATGGGATGTACGGTGATTATTCTAATTATGTTTTGAGATTTAGAAGTTGAAAGTGTTGACAGAAGTAGAAAAACTCGTACATTGATACAATGGCTTACACATCCAGTACACGTATATCAAGCCTCTTTTTTTTTTGCTGTTTTTGTTCAGAGAATTACTGTAGAGCTTATCATTGATTTATGTAGCTCCTTTATTTTCTTTTTCCTTACCATCTTGGTAAACAGCAAGTCTTCTGCCTCTAAAGATGCAAATGGGAAGATTTACAAAGTTGGCACACTATTAATCTATATGTAAAAATGCGTATCTCCCGTTTTTTGGTTCATCATACTCATAGCTTAGGATATAAAGGACTGAAGGGTGAACTCCTCTTATATCTTGTTTTACTAACATGTAATTGAAGATTTCATATAGAAGCTACTGTGGACAGCTTTTCTCACACTAATTCTGTTCTGTTGTAGACTAAATATATGTAACAGAACGTGAAGTTAGGTCTCAAAAATTTTATTAAATGTAGAAAATTTGTGTGTCTCAATCCCTTAGCAACACTCAGACCTCAGTTTCTGTAGATGGAGATATTGCATTTTATACTGCAGTGCATTTTCTTCAAATAAAATATAGGTTGAACTAGTTGGACACTAAACCAGAAAAATAGAAATAAGGAAGCTTAGGATCAGTCATTAAATTATAGATAATGCAGATCAGTTTGAACAACCACTGTCAGTGTTCTGTAGGGGGAAAATTATTTAATAATGTAAGAAAACCCTTTTCTTCTGTAGCAAACTTCTTTTATGGCACACTTTTTAAAACTTAAACTTTTAACTGGAATTCTGTTTTCTAATGTGATGAGTAGAAGAATGTAGACTACAGTACAAATAAATTCTTGTTTTATAGAATTGCTTCTACAAAAATACTGGGTCAGTGTTACATACCATAGCTTAATTCTCACTCCAGTGAAATAATTTAATTCACAAAGCTATCCAAAACCTTGATGCAATGCCCGCCCCCCACCCCCCCCCCCCTCTCTAACCAAACTCATGCCAATCCTGACTCTGACTAATATACCTATTATTTGCAAGAATTTGTCAATGGCAGATTCTTTTTTTTTTTCAAACTGCAGCAATAGGACTCTTACATTCTAACTTAAAAGTGTTTTGAGAGTAACACAAAAACATTCAATCATCATTCAGAATAATTCAACTCTTAGTTTCTCTTCTGAGTAGGTTTTTTTTCATTTGTTGCTGAACATACAGGAATTTCTTTGTCCTCTAATTATGATTACTTCTTTAGTGTATCCATTCATGTTTTATGGGGCATTGAAGAGGTGAAAGAAACAAACAAAAACCCAGAAAGTAGAAACCAGCCCAATTAAACTATTAGAAGGTTTGACTCTCAACTCCCCTGCAGGAGAAAAGTCAGCCCTGAACAGTCTCAAAGTCTAATGTACACAAGTTTTTAGTTTCTGTTTTGGAAATACATTTTATGCTCAACAGAAACCCTGTTTTAGAAACTAAAGTTTCTTTTGCACAAAGCAAGGAGAGCTACATCAAGGGAATTAATACCTAGAGTTTAGTCTGGTGTGAAACATCAGCGGACTAATGTGGCAAGCGCAGCCCCCTCCCAACAGGCAAAACAAAAAAAGCAAACAGGGCATGTTGCGAGCAGGTTGATGCCTCAGTCATTAAACTGCACCTCACGGTGCTTAACTGGTGCCTCAGGGTCTGGACCCGTTAGTAAACAGGCTTGGGTTCTGGGCTTGTCCCCTCTAGCAGTCATAATGACCGCAGTGGCACCTAGACTAGGCTGTAACAGAGGTCCTGCCTAAGAGTGACTTGAGCTGGTTCTTCGCAGAGCATCAGGTCTGGCAGTCGGACCCTCCCCTTTGACATGCCATCCAAGGACACTTCTATGGATTGAATGAGTCTCCATGGATTGAGTGAGCCTCGCACTCCCCTTTGGGTGAGTGGTACCTTGGGCACTCTGGTGTGGGAGGTTTTCCCTTGATGAGTGAGTGTTTGCCCATTTTGGTTCGTCTTTTCTTCAGGTTTAGGAATTAGTTGTGTATTAGTTAATTCCCAACAGACATTCAAACTTGTATTTGGTTCTGGTCAACTGTGATTGCAATAAGCGCCCATTTTGAACAGCAGCTGCTGTTTGGTTTGTGGGTGTCTCCGTGGCAACCAGTAATATAGAACTGCTGAACATGTAACAAGACTCAGCTCAGCCTGACCAGTAACAATGTAAAGGAAGCTTTACAGATTCATTGGTTAATGGATATTTTGAACAGATTGCAAGGAAAGTTGCCTGAAACATCATAGACTTCTTCATCTGTATGACTTTGCTATTTTAGAACATGACTGAATAATATAGCTTTCCTTGATGTGAAGGATGGTAAAAATATATCATTCTGTGCATTTAGCCTACTACTATCTTCACAATGAATAACATATGGGAACATAAGCAGAGGAGGATTGTGTTATGGAGACTCATCTAACTCGTAGTATTTTCCACAATCATAAAATATGTTTGCATAGACAGAAAGAAATACGAGTAAAACATTCAGAATCCTATATGTGTTTGTGATGGTGTTTGTTCTCTCCTGATAACAGAACATGTTCTGACCACATATTCTGAACACTTACTCGGTGCTCAAGATATAGAACAAAACAAAAACTTTGAAAAGGTACTTATGTTTCATTTACTTTCTTACGTGAAGGATTAGAATTCAATATGAGAAACTCGATTTCATTATTTTCAATGAGTCTTTGAAAAATTAATCAGAATCCTTTTGCTACCATTGACATACCATTTATATGTAAATAAGAAAGGGGAAAAAAAAAAGAAAGAGCTACGTTACTGTTTAATATTTTCCAAAGGGCTACAGATAAAATCCCATTTACCATAAATTTAGTAAAAGGTTGCTGCTATATGGAAGAAAACTTTCTAAATAACACAAGAATTTCTTTTCAAGCATATGTATGTACAAGCTGTCTTCTTTAGGATAAAGTTACTTCTGTTTCTGTGCTATATTATTGTACTGAAAAAAGTAACCTAATTAGCTGGTTTATTCACCTCTGAGGCAGCTAAATAGTAATAGTTTAAGAAAGGTAGTATTTATCGCTGTGCTGCAGTTCTGATCACAAATTAACAAATCTTTCTGCAGATCTCCCACAGAGCTTTCCAAAGTAACTGATGAATTACCGAAAAAAATACTTCAACCTTGGACTCTCCAAGCAGCTGTCTGCAGTATGAACCTTTATTTGGAAGTAGAATTAATGGCCAAGATGAAGAATCAGCTTTTATCATTATTCATGTCAGAAATTTAAATAGCAAGTCCTTGACACTTTTCTTCAGGTCACAGTACTGTCTGAAAATAGAGTGAAAGATAAGGAAGGACATCAGCAGAGTTACACAGAACTGTGATTCTGGTGAAGCAACTGAAAAACTAGAAGCGTTGTGGAAGCTCACTGTACTAGTGCAGAATTTCATGTCACTCCAGGACAAGAAGGAAATGTTCTATTTATTGGCTAACCAAGTCTGTGTTTTTAAATATAAGTTGTGAAGAAAAGATATTTTGCTAACAACAACTTCCCTACCTTTTCAGAAGTTCAATTAATTTCACTATCTTAGTTTTCAAGTAACGAGAAAAAGCATCAGAAAAACATAAATACAAAAAGTGAACAAACAATGCAAAAAAAAAAAAGATAAAAAAATCCACCATTTCAGGCCACAAGACTTCAGGAATATAATCCAAGAACAAAATATATATGATGATAACATTATTTTACGCACAGTTCCAAACAAAGAAGTTGCATTTAGGTCAGAATCTAAACACAAAACCACTTTCCCTCTTAACAGTGTATACATATTTATTCAAAATGAATTTGTGTCCATTGACAAGGTCATCAACATACATTTCCAACTATTCATATGTGGAAAAGGGTGAATATTATTGATCAATGATTCTATTTCATAGTATTTTCAATATTAGTTTTGTATGCATTAAGAGACAAGTAACATCTTGACAGTATTCTAGTTTGAGGAAGAAATAATATTCCTGATACGTATATAACAATAGAATTCTATCTTTATTCATGGTGAATATTTACTTTTAAACAGTGTTGTGTCTCATTTTGAAGGTTCCTCTCTTTCATTTTTTGTCAGTACAGGAATGTTTGTGAGAAACATGTTCCGTATCTCTTGGGACAAAAGAGATACAGAATTTTCATATGTCTGTTTGCAGACATTTGAAGGAATATTAATCCAACTGGAGCTAAAACAAGTAGACATCTTTCGCATAGTCAAAGTATATGCTCATTGTGCCACTGAAAATCAGTGTAAATTTTTTGTGAAGTTAACAGTTCAGCAATTTGCAGATTGTCATGAACACAAAAATCTGATGTTGTAGACTATTTGAAGAAAGAATGTAGGGAAGTAGAAACATGCTTATATAATTTTTTTCCTATCTTTACACAGCTGGATACATGCAGCTAGCAGGCACAAGCATGAATATTTTTATTGTGTATTTAAGTGTTGGTGTTTGGGGTTTTTTTTGTGGTTGGTTTTTTTTGTGTGTGGGGTGGTTTTTTTGTTTGTTTGGTTTTGTTGTTGTTGTTTGGGTTTTTGTTTGATTTTTTTTCTTTGTTGGTTTGGTTTGATTTGGTTTTTTTGACAATTTGAAAACTTACAGCCAAAAAACTACTTGGGGAACTTCAGATCATGCTGCTTTGCATTCTCAGCAGAGCAGTATAATATTATGACTCTTTTACACACTCCTAGAGAACTTGCCCTGGCTACCTTCCCCTTAGTATAATTAACTGCTATGGGAGAAAAAAAAACCTAAAAGAAAATTAAAAAATCACTCCATTATCTCAGTTAATCATAATAACAGAGATTTCAGAATAAGCTGCAGGAAGTATGCAGTTTATCTCCTTGTGCTTCCTTATAACTGGTCATCTTCCTTTTCTTTCTTTTCCATTTACAGTGCAGTGCACTCTAGTTAGGGTTACAGTACAGAAAAGACCAGGGCCAGGCATATACTTCTTTCAAGCTGACTTGAAATAACTATCCAGCATTATAGCATTCATCTTCTTTCAGACAGCATTCAGCACTCATAAAATGGATAGAGAACGAGAATAAATTATTTTTTTTAAATGGAAAGACCTACATCTAAGATTTTTTTTTAAAGTGTATGTATATAATACAGTCTTAATAGGAAAAGAATGTTCCTGGTTTTTTGAATCAAGAAATCTCAGATTTGGTGAATTCCCATCTCAAGGGGATTTTGTCCATGGTGGTTTCTTTTTCTGTCAATGTCAAAAAGTATAATTTTTTATCTTTATTATAAAAAGTAAGGGAAAATTTAATCTTAAAACTCTACATAACATGGATAAATTTTCTACTACCCTCCTCTGTAATAACAGTTATAGAAGATCTAAGGAACTGATTGCTGACAGTGCCATTAGCACTAACAAATAACTGAAAAAAACCAAATCCTGAGACCCCTATTTATGACTAAATGATCCACCAGTCTGATCTACCAGTAAGCCACTAGAACTGAATTTTCCAGTGTTGTAATAAGGGTGATGCATGCAATACTTAAATGATGCAGCATATGCATATTACGTTAAAATAAGAATTACATATGCCTTAGGTTTCCTTAGTGTAATTAACACATGCTAAAACCAACAATAGCCTCTTATTATCTTTTAATTAAACTCATTCTGTCAGTATATGAATTGCAAATTTAACCTTTAGTATCTGTCCATTCAGAAATGTGTCTGTGACATTTTCTTTCAAGACATTTCAAAATCAGGATTTGAAATTGTTTTCTATACAATATTTCAGAAGTTGAGTACTAACTGCAGATGAGGAAATTCAAATGAATGAGGTTTTTGTCTAAAACTATGTCTTCTTGAATGAGAAACTCTTTGAACACAATATCAATATTCTGATTTTATATGTTCATTGCATGCCTAGTTGATTTCCATGAATGGAACATATATGTGCATTTAGGGCCAAAAAAACCAAGTTGACTAGATAAATATGATTTCTCATTAAACATATTTATTTTTCTTATCCATTCTGCAAAATATTCATTATTCAGCGTCCACTGAATAAAACTCTAAACAGTTCCCCTGTGTACAAAGAACTCATAGAATCATAGAATCATAGAATCGTCTGGTTGGAAGAGACCTTTAAGATCACTGAGTCCAACCGTTCACCCTGCACTGCCAGGGTCCCTAAACCATGTCCCTCAGCACCACATCCACACGATTTTTAAACACTTCCAGG
>WTSP01027262.1:10652-24516 GCA_025331215.1 Actenoides lindsayi | reverse complement strand
AGGAGAGGAGAGGAGAGGAGAGGAGAGGAGAGGAGAGGAGAGGAGAGGAGAGGAGAGGAGAGGAGAGGAGAGGAGAGTAAGAAGAATGGGAATTTTTTTTTTTTTCTTCAAAAACTTTTAATATTATTCTGTGAAAGCAATTCTTAACAGAATCTTCCTGTAGAATTCGAGAAAAATTGCACTAAGCAATCAGTCAGTGAGACATGAATATCAAAAGACCAGATAGCAAGGCATAGATTCTAGTGTTTTTATTCAAAAACTTTAAACACATGCTTCTTTTTAAAGCTGGATAAACATTTCTAGGGTAAAATTCTTAACAATGATTTAAGATGTGATCCTTACTGTGGGATTCTCTTCAGGGATCTCCCTTTTCACTTGTTAGACAAATAGCTTGAACTAAGCATATGAATACTAAAGGACAAACAGCTGAGATTAAACCTCTCTTTTGGGGGTTCTTGATTTCCTTACTAATTTGTAACAATGAAAATGGATAAAATTTTTATAAAATACATAAATACATAAAAAATACATAAAAAATTATAAAATACATAAATGCTATTAAACATATTTCTTTACCCTTTTCTACTTTATTTTTTATGGTAGTATAGTGACGAAATATATATATTTATTTATTTATTATTTCTTGTAAACACTGAATAAAGGCTTTCTGGACTATTTATTAATAGAAACAATAAATAACATAGATTCCACTGTTCCCTTACCATCATTCTCAAATGTGCCTTTGAACATGCTGGATCCAAAGAAAACTTTTAAAATCCAAAGAGCCCCAGGGTGACATGGACTAAAAAACAGTCATACAGAATACTTTATTTGTGGCCAATATTGTTTGGTTTTTTTTTTTTTTCTAATACATGACATAACTTCTATCAAGTACTTTCTGTGAAAATACACATATAGCTATGCTTTAATACTTAGCTGAAAACATGAAAAACCTATCTCATAATCTTTCATAAATAGAAAACTATTTCTTTCATCAGTTGTGTGAGCAAGGAACTAGACATAGTTGGTACTTATTGGTACCTCTGTGGTCCATTTGGTTTCACATATACTCTGACAGAAGGCAGACGTCCTTTAATTCAGGTCCTTTCTTCTTCTGTGATGTGAATACACAAAGGTCCTGTAAATATAAATAATTGCGCTACATGTGAAAAATAAATAAGGCTTAATTTTCTTGTCTTTAGGTTTTTACGTGAATAACAACTCTATTTATAAGAATAGAGTGATAATAATAGATTTCATGGTGGAGGAGCACTTAAAAGAAAGACCTAAATCATGAGGAAGCGGAAGTACACTTCTGTCCTGGTTTCAGCTTGGACAGAATTAATTTCTTTCCTAGTAGCTGATATAGTTCATAGTATCATAGAATGGTTTAGATTGGAGGGAACGTAAAGATCATCTAGTCCCAACCCCCCTGATGACACCTTCCAGTAGACCAGGTTGCGCAAGACCTCATCCCACCCGGATTTGAACACTTCTAGACATAAAGTATCCACAACTTCCCTGGGCAACGTGTTCCAGTGCCTCACTACCCTCCTAATGAAGAACTTCTTAATTTCTAATGTAGATCTCCCTTCTTCCAGCTTGAAGCCATTATCCCTCATCGTATCTCTACAAGTCCTCGTAAAAAGTCCTTCCCCAGCTTTCCTGCAGACCCCTGTAGTTCTGTGTTTTGGAGTTAGGATGAGAATAATGTTGATAACACTGATGTTTTTAGTTTCTGCTGAACATTGCTTAAACTAAGTCAGGTACTTTTCAGCTTCTCACACTGCCCTGCCAGCGAAGAGGCTGGTGGTGCACAAGCAGCTGAGAAAGGACACTGCTGGGACAGCTGATCTCAGCTGACCAAAGGGATATTCCATACCATACAACATCATTCTCAGCATAGTAACTAGGGGAAAAGCTGGCCAGGTGGCCACTGCTTTGGAAGAGGCCAGGCATCTATTGGTGGGTGGTGAGCAATTGTTTCTCATTTGCATCACTTGCTTTTTTTTGTGTTACTTCTCTCCCCTTTTGTTATTTTCCTTTCAATACAATTTATCATTATTAATAATTTTATTTCTATTATTAAAATGTCCTTATCTCAACCCATGAGTTGTCTCAGTTTTATCCTTCCGACTCTCCCCCATCCCACTGAGGGGATAGTGAGCAAGCAGCTGTGTGGTGCTTAGTTGCTGGCTGGGGTTAAACCATGATGCAGAAGGTGTAATACTAAAAAGGCCCGTGAAGTTGTAAAGACCATAAGACTATAAATTGCATAAAGTTTAGAAGAATATCAAATAAGTGGTTATGCACACAATTCACACAGAAAATCTAGATAAAACACTATAAATGTATTGGATTTCATATCCAACTAAAAAGGGTATAAACAAGATAGAAAAAAATGCATTGCAGACATAATTTTTAGTCTTTGTTCCTACAAATAATTTTCTGTATTCTTGAGACAAACTAAACACTATTGTTTTGCTAAACTCCATCAAATAGTGTCTTAAGATTCAAACAGATGTTCCCATTTTTCAGGCCCATTGGTGCCAATACTCAATATATCTTTGCCCAGAGGAGTAAGGGAACTAATAGTGTATATCTGTAGCATTAACTTGCCAAGAAATGGTCCATCTATGCTAGAGATTTGCTTCAGAGAACACAGACTTTTATTCAGATCTTTTTTCCCCACAGTGCTCATCATAGATATCCCAAATACATATGAGTCAGTCAAGGATATAAATGCGATAAAGTAAGTAATGGACTGGCTTGCATTGTAGTTAATTTCTCAAAGATGCAGAGCAAACCTAAAAAAAATTATATGCATACATTTTTAATTATAGAGTTTAAAAGCTTAAACATATTGGATTGCAAGCAAATCAAGAACCTCTTACTTCCCTGAGCCACCATAGAAAAGAAATAAAATCCTATTTATCGCTTTTGCTACACACATTAAAGTAATACAAAAAATGGTTTTTATTTCAAATAGAAAAAACTTTTTTTTTTTTTATGGCTTTACTTTGTTAAAAAGAAAAAAAACCTCTAGAAAATAAGCCACCTGATATTGAACAGTAAATAGATAGAGAAGGGACTCCACACATCAGCGATTCACTTGCAAAGTTCAGAGAAACATACAATCTTGGGAAGAAAAATGATTGTGAAAACATAGGCAAGATATATAGTAAAATTAATAAGAATAAAGTATTTGTGTTTGCAACCTGTGGTATCTTGAAGATATGGATTTTCTATTGAAGGTTCTTATTATGAACTGTGATTTATTTTTGACCTTTAAGAGCATTAAGCTTGTATAATTTTGGAGGGTTTTTTGAAAGGGAGGTTGGAAGTTGTCTGTTTTTGTAAATTATACTAGCAAAAGATTGGAGCATTTCAATGTTTTAAACAAAGTGGCACACATCTCCTTCATGTCCTTTAAAATTATTGTGTAAGCCCCGTTTATGGATAATATATTTCTGACATTTCTCAGATAAAATACCACATAAAACTCAGGGACAGCAAACTCATAGTGTTCCAGATGTTGTACATTTCCTGTACGTATGTGACTTAGAATGCTTGCACATAAACAGTAAATCTGGTGAATAAATTTCTGTACCTTATTTGCTGGAAATGCATAAGGCATCTTCACAACAAGCTTATTACAGTACATCTGTATCAGATTCATTCCGTACACTCAGTGGAGTTGACCTTTATTTGCCCAGGATTTCTGGATGTTTGGAAACTCTAAATATCCTCTGAGCAGATTGGCAGATGTTCAAAAATTCAAGGTATCCTATAGGATACCTTGAATTCAACCTACGTTCAAATCCCAAATGGCCATAGAAGGTTTTAGAGAAATCTGAATGCATAATAGGACCACTCATGACATTTGATTTATGAAAATGCTTTATGAATTATGATTTATGAAAATGTCTAAAAACTTTGATTAGTCCAGGGTTTAAGATATTTATTTTTCTATTTTAAGAATAACTACCCTCTATGCAGAAAGGTGAGATGAACTTTGAGTAATAATTATGTATAGGGTCATGACCAGACATTTCCAAGAAGTATTCTACTTAAGTTCTTAAAAAAACCCTTAATCTTTAATAATACCTCTGTGGAAATTTATATATGATAGGCAAATCTTTAATTGAGACTTCAAGTAAGATTGCATATGTATCCAAAAACATGGCACATCTTCCTGAGTTTGTTAGAAAGAACATTCATTTTGTTTTCCTGGACAAATGGTCACTTCCATTTATAAGCCAGCCATGATTCATTTTGGAGGAGAAATAGCATGACAGATATCTGTTATGAACTTAATAATTTCTAAGAAATTGGAAGTAGATAGAATACTACTATTGTTCTTGTAAAACATTAAAAATGTACTAGAGGTTTGGTACTTTTCTCCACAAATTAACAATCAAAAAAGGAACAAAACCACCGAGAATTTAAGGGATCTCCTCTTTTTCTTACATTATTTTTTTCAGAAATTTCACTGCAAGTTGGGTTTGATGTAAATAAATATCTGGGAAATTACCCTGATAATCAAAGTTTCAGGTCATATTTTTTAATATTTTAAGCTATGCGTAAATATTTTGTAACATACAGTATGAAACTAGCTCAGACAGCAGACATTAAGGGGAAAGAAGAGTCACTTTTACTTCACTATTACTTCTTCCTGGAAATCTTTTGAAAGTGGAAGGAATCATATGCAGACAGGCCTCTTAAAGGACTATTCACAACTAAAAAAAAAACCCCATAAACAAAACAACAAAACAAAACCACAAAAAACCCCTGCACAACACAAGTATTCAGCTATTATGTATGATCTATTCACAAGTCATTTAATTCTAAATTTTCTGTTGTAGTTTAGAGCCAGACATGTGGCCCCTTCAGCACACCACACCCCTCCCCTCCTTGGGAGGAGAAAAGGCAGAGAAGGCACAAAACCCCCACAAGCTGAGATAAGGAGGTTTTAATACCACAGTACAACAAAATAAGTAACAAAAAGAGCAGCAGTGTTAATAAAGAGCAATGAAAAATACATACAAAGAAACAAGGGGTAACAAACAGACACTTGAAAGCACTGCACTGACATCCACCCCTAACTTTATGTGCTGGGATTGACCTTAAAACAGTATCGAATAACACCTTGCCTAGTTGAGACCCCCCCCTCCGCTTCCCAGCTTCTGGTGAAAATTAACCCTACCCTATCCGAACTGAGGACATCTGCGTTAGTCCAGGACTTCAGACTGGAGAGAATTGGACAGGGCAATTACGGCAAGCTTTGTAACTCATTGTGCTGCCTAAATGATGTAAACGAAGCACGATCAGAATGTTCCTTAATTATTATTTTTTTCACATCTGCACAGTCCAAGATGAAATTCCAAGTCTCTAATCTTTATCAGTAGCCCTGTATTTTTAGAAGGCATGCAAGCTCATACAGAAGATTTATATTTTCTCAGACCTAGAGACCATTAACTAAAGACACAAGCAATCTAAAGGTATTTTTTGGAGGCTGAGTGCTGAATAGTACTAAACAAAATTTACATCTAATACCTGAAAAAGGGACAAGTCCACTAAGTAGTAAATGATGTAACTACTGTATGAGTAATTTACATTTTAACCTTCACATTGAATAATATTTAGCATTAATATTAAATGTAGAACAGAAAAGTTACTTCATACAGTTCCCTTAGGGCAATGTGACAGTCCACTGAAAACAGATGTTGTGAAGCCTCTAATGATTGCATACTGTTTGCAGTAGCAAGTTAATCAAGTGTATGTGTGAAGGTGTTACTTTATATGACTCACAGAAGGTGTAATATAAGATCATTTCTTTAAGGGAGGTAGGAAAAAAAATTGCACTGAAAGGTAAAAGAAGTTATAGGAGGATGCATTTTCATCACCACAGATTCACTTCAGTAAGCTGAAGTATCATACAAAGTTAATTCAGAAGATGTGTTTCTTTCTTGATTAGTTTTTCAACATGAATAAATCATAAAAAGAAGTTGTTCAGTCCAAAACCTGTCTTTATCTAAAACAGTAACCTTTTTCCTTTAAGTCTTTCTAACAGAATATTGGATGTCACTAACTTCTGAATAGTAATATTTCCTTACTACGTAGTAGGTTCCTCTACTGAATTCCTTTTTTTCATCTTGAACGATTCTGCATTCTCCATTCCCCAGAACTATGCACTGGCTCCTGAGCTTATTCTGAGGTAGACATGATTCTTCTTTTTTGCTGAAGCTTCAGTACGAAGATTTCAACCAAAAATCTTGATTTTACAAGACAGGATAAAGTACAGGTAGAAAAAAAGACAGTGCTAAATTATTAGTTAAGGCAATTAACTAATTTGGTGAAACATTAAAGCACGCCTTTGTTCTCCAGAATATGCGAGAAGTTTATATTAGAGTGTAATAGTATTTGAAACAAAATAAAACAAGCACATAATGCTTGAGAGCTGATACCACAAATAAGAAACATACATTTTTATTTATTTATTTATTTATTTATTTTTTTAAAGCATTTCCTATTGAGTAAGTTTAAAAATCTTTTCTTGTGCTGGATGTTATGAATTTCATTTTTACTTGCCTAATACCATTCTTTCAATGAAATGATATTTAACTTGTTGACTTAGCATTGTGAAAGTAATTATTGGAGCTGAAATATTTTATTTAGCCATGATAGAACTGAACCTTATTAAAAGCTACAACTCTTCTTTTAATATAATCTCCATCCTTCTCAATTTTTTTTTTTTGAGATAAAGGTACGTTAAGTACATTTCTTTCCAATGCTCTCTGCAATCAGTAACTAATGTTACTGATTATACTACTAGGAGATAGTAATAAGAGATTTCTGCTCATTAGTTGCAACAAATATTTCTGAATTTTCTATTAAATTTTACCATACAGAGTGACTGAAATCTTAAGAAACCTGGCAACACAATACAGAAGAAAATATCAATGAGAAGAGGATGTTTTGATGCCAAATACAGAAAATGCCATTTAAACATAATTAAGAACCTTTTCCATGTGAAGGTGGTCAGACACTGGAACAGGTTGCCTAGAGGTTGTGACATCTCCATCTTTGATGATGTTCAACCTTAATTGGCATGGTCCTGGGCAACCTGCTGTAGTTGACTCAGATTTGGGTCAGTAGAGGTTAGACTAGATGATTTGCAAAGGTGCCTTCCAACATCA
Source organism: Actenoides lindsayi (assembly GCA_025331215.1). Classification (NCBI taxonomy): domain Eukaryota; kingdom Metazoa; phylum Chordata; class Aves; order Coraciiformes; family Alcedinidae; genus Actenoides; species Actenoides lindsayi. The sequence goes on along the minus strand of WTSP01027262.1, from coordinate 17,317 downwards.
GCTATTCTGTGGTTCTTGTAAACATCACCTTCCCTGAGATATATAAATTATGCAATTATCCACCATATGACTCATGGGAAAAAAAAAAAATCCTTAGAACTTGTTTTCTCATCTAACAAAAGATATATGTAGCAATATTTTAAAATCCAGTTGTTTTTTTTTTTTTAAAGTCCTAAACTACATATGGTTTAAGTCTCCTTTTTTTGCACCATCATACTTAAGTTCTTCAATATGGTAGAGCCTCATGCTGAAGGTATGGCCAGGTGACTGCCCTCCAAAACACCAAGTCCTCCCTCACCCATGTGTAGACTGCGAAGAATGGAACAGACCTTTATTAGCCTAACAGTGCTCTTTATGTTAGTTGTTAAAGTTATTTCATATGTATCTTCAGCATGTCATAGATTTAATCATAGATGCTGTGGAAAATCTATATAGGTTATAGGTACCAAGGCCTCAGAATATTTGCAGTAGCCAACCTAAGTTTAGCCTACCACGTTATAACACTCCATCTCCAGGTCACTTTTGTTCTGGCATCTTTTACCATGCACAGAGACTCTGTAGGCTGGATATGTTCAATTTAACATTAAATAGCTATTTTTTTATTTAAGTAAAAAGTAATATACATGAAATAAAAAATCTACAACTGGTGAGCTGCTGATTATGATTGCTTTCCCCCGTCAGATGCCTGACAAGTTATTTCTGGCCAGTTAATAGCCAAGGGACAGTCTACCTTCTGTTTTTTTGAACTGATTTGGTACTTGATGATGCTGAATTTTTGTCTTCCATTTCCCTGCTTTATTCCTAGGACTCAATACCTTTTCACTTCAAGATTTTTTTTAAGGTTCTGAGAGTCACTATCTGTGTCCAAGCAATAAGAAAAGTGATAAACAGGCAAAAAACTGCTAAAACAAGAGAGAAATGTTTCAACATGTTTCATAGCATTTTTACCAATGAAAATGCTATATATGTCCTGTCTACTCTTTAGCCTTCTCTCTCTCTTTTCTACATTTACCATCTTTTTTTATCTCCCCCTGCAGGAAATATATAAATTTTTCCCCCAGTGGACTCAAAAGTGAGGAGGAAAAAAACTCCCCCAACAATCTCATATTCTTCCTGACAAGGAAGTCATGGTTCTCTACAACCCATCTCCCATTCTTCTTTAGGGAGGCTAAAATAATACCCTAATACATGTAACACTAAAGAGAATATAATACTAAAAGAAGTTGAAGGCCATTAATACTGTATTAAAAAAGGTCCTGCTAGTGTCAGAGAGAACTATTTCTTGAAGTAAACTAGCTATTTTAATCTAAACTTTTTGTATCATATGGTGTGGCATGTTGCTTCTTAGGCTATCCACCATCTGTGACTGAGTTACTTGTAGGGAATCTTCTGTCCTTGTATGAGGCAGGTTGGGGCAGTATCTGTAGTCTGAAAACTCCAAGATGGCAGGAAATAAACCTTTTTTTAAAAAATGGATTAAATTCATCAGACAGGTACATCAGGGATTCATCGTAAAATCTATTTTAAACTCTGAGCATGTGACTGGCAGTTGTGAAGGAACTCCTGGAGTGCCTAACAACAAGGCACTTTAGAAGGAAGTGATGCTGTTCTTTGCCTGCTCTCTTTCCTCTGAAGTCTAGCCTGACTTTTATAAGTAAGACCTATGCTGGGAGAGAACAGTGATCAGTCCACATCCAAGCCAATGAGTAAATCCTCGGGGGAGCTCAGGAACATATGTGAAAGCAATTGCCGTGTCTCCTTTTGAAAGGTTACAGAATGCATTCCTCTAACACCCTGTCATTCTTTGTTGTGCTTACTAACATAGAAACAAGTGTGGGACTCAGCTGCTCCCTTTCAAACCCATCCCTCACTCTTCACCTTACGTTTTCCACCCTTTCTGAGCACATCAAAGCTTTAGAGTTTGACAGCACTTCGCTTGAAGCAATTGTTACTAGTAGGCTTTCTCCTGTACTCACAGCTTGATGGGACTATATATGTAATATCTTCATGCAAAAAAAAATTTGTAGATGTGATCTGACAAAATCTCAAATTAAGTGCACATGTAAAAATATTAGTTGTGTTGAGAATATCAGTTTAATAATACAAAATATTTTTCTGATCTGTGACTGGAAGTGCTGAGCAAGAACCCAATTGTTCATCTTCATCTACTCTGTCAAAATAAAATTATAAACCAAAATTCCATTATGTCCATTATTCTAGAAAAAAAACCCTTCAATCCATTAAATTAATGACTGGCTTTTTCTTGCTATTTTGACTCAACAGGCCGTGAAACCCAGTGGAAAAAGCTCTTTCCATAAATTAGTACAATTAGATACATGGCAAAAAACTCAGGAACATCTAATATTTTTAGCAACTTGAATCTAGAAAAAATGGTAATTGACCAGCCTTTAAACTTATCTGTTCTTGAAAAAATGAACTTTGCTTTTGGATATTTAATGGAAGTAGAAGATATGTTTTTGACAAGAACTATAGTCTCTTAGAATATTGACTGAGAATTTATTAAAAAAAGGAGACTGAAAATACAGTTTTAGAAGACAAAAATAAGAAGTCATAAAACTATTTAGTTTAACAGTTCTGGTCAATTCTGAATTAAGTACCTAGTTTTTCTTAAGTCTTCAATTAAAAAGTAATGTAAGACCTTCTTTATTTAAAACATAGGAACCTAGAAATTGCCAATAGCAGGGACGATGTGGACTACAACAGGAGGTAAAATAGTCGACCTGTTACTATCTTAAAAGTTCCAGTATTTTTATTCTGAATCAGAATAAGAAGATAAAGGTATGTTTAGCATTTTGGAATGCAAAAAAGGAGAAAAGGAAGTAATGTTTCTGATTATCCTAATTACAAGGCAGCAAGTATATAAAATTAAAAGAGAACAAAAATGTTATTCAAGGCACTGTGAGCATTCTCAGATTTCAAAGCAGTATCCACTACTCAATCAGTGAATATTACTTTTTGAATCTGGCCGTCATTCTGGCATCTTAGCTTGGGCCACTGAAACCAGAGTTTTGAAAGTCACTACTCATTGCTGAAAATGCAAGGCCATATAGATAGATAAGGCAAATATAAATATAATTCTTGTGTCCTCACTAATTGTTTTAAACAACACTTTTTTAGGATTGGCTTACCATTTCCTTATTTACATTGTTTAACCTTGCATTCATTCATATTCATAAAACATATGATTTTAGGCACATCATTGAGGTATGATGTGCTTTTCACAAATGTCATGACATTTGTCCTCTAGACTGGTTTCTATTCTTTTCTCTCATTAACATTCCTACTTGGCTACTGTCCATGGTCTTCTTTTTATTCTTGTGCCAAATCATGACAAGTAGTCACAGTAACCTTTCAAACAGTTTAGGACTCAGAATTCCCTAGGTTTAGGATAATTTCAATATGCAGTTAAAACTATGTATGTTTGGACAGATGCCCAGATTTTTAATGAGGTTTCATTCTCATTTATAATTTAAAAAATATGAACTTACTTTACCAAATAAGATAATATTTATTCAGATTTGATTCTTCAAGAGACATATGCACAATCACACTGAAGACACACAAGCAGAAATACAAGAGAGATGCCAGGGCAGGAGGGACACCAGAGAAGAAGAAACATTGAAGAAAAACAAAACAGCTACCCAGAGCAGGGTATCACTAGCAAAAGCAGCTGCCCCAAGCAGGGACAGTGAGGAGACTGAGGAGGAGATGTGACTGCAAAGGGACTGCAGCTGATGAAGGAACCCACAGTGCATTGACCTCTAACTCCTGCACTGCCTGTCTTCTTATCAAAGGGACTGGATATAACATGTGGCTGGAGAATTGGAGACCAGGAAGTGGTGAGGAAAGGTGGTTTGACTAGTTTTTTAATTTTATTTATATTATTTTTCAAAAACAGAATCAGGAACCCAATTTTGCTAATTGGCAATTAATTAAATTGATTGAAGTTCCCTGTCTTGAAATGGTGGGTTTTTTGGCTCAATACAGGCCTTCATATTTTTTGAAATAAAAAGTGTGAAAATTTAGAAACCGATGTAATACTTTCCAGAAAAAGTGTTTTAGGAATTATTATAATATCCTATTTATTACCCATTATACAAATAACATATTGATTAATTCTGGATAAATGTTTAAAATGCATAAAAGTAGGATCACTAGATCATTATTTTAGATCATTAATGTAATTAATATAAATGGAATCACTGACCATAATCCATAATTAAACACGATTTTCATTTGTTAGCAAATCACATTTTTAATGTACAACATCCTCTTTTTCTTATCTGCTGGGCTGCATTTATTTCTGCAAATTATAAACTTTCTCTTTCAACCTGGAATTATTTTTGATTATGTAAAAATAATTCAGTGAATGAATTAACAGTACTTAAAAAACCAGACATGTTCAAAGATAATAAAATGTTCTGTTGTTCAGAGTGCACCTTTCCCACAAATATATGTTGTAGTAAGTAACACAATAGAATCCCCAAATTCTTCAGCCAGTGAGTTCAGAAGAAAGTAGGATTCTTTTTACTCTAATTTGTATTAACTCTAATCTCCTGTATTTATCCTATGAACACATGCCTTCAGCTAACTTTTCTGCAATTAGATGTTTTTCTAATGTGCTTGACCTCCTCATTCCTGTACCTGTTTGCCTTTGGATTTCTTTTAAATTTGGCCTTACCTCTTATTTTCTGAATATATAAGCCGCTTTCTGTACCACTATTTTAGTCTCTACTGACTAATCCACAGTTTTAACTTTAAGAAGTAGTTTTACATGTGTTTTCGGAGACAAAAGCAGAAACTGTCAATAGATTATAAAAATAATGTCTGCTCTGAAAGACACTGACAGATAATAGGTACTTCATGTTAACAAGCCCTGTGATAAATGTTCTCAAAGAGGGGTCAAGGAATCTCTTGATTAAAGTCAATAAAGCAGAATGATGCCTGAGAAATGCCTTTTAAGGTCAGTGGAACTACAGCCTGGATACCCAAGAACATATTTCAACCACAAATGTCTTCCTGTAGGAGTTCTCCCTGCAGTTAATTTTGTAGTTAGTGTCTGGAGTTGATTTATATGCAGACTATTATTGTAGAGTTTTCTATTTTATATTTTTGTTCATCTTAAGAGTGATTAGAGGTGAACATCTGTGCCCTACACAAATTATGACATTATGAAAGTAACTTTCAAAAGTGCGTAAACAGATAACGGTAGCTGCAACAGCTTACTTATCTGTAGCAGTATGGTGATCCAGATCTCTGACAAGCTAGATTTCTTTACTCTTCTTCTTGGCATGTGTGTCAAAGAACACATAAGAAAGTGCGTATCAAAATATGTTAAAGTGTAAGTACAATAAACCACAATAAAACAATAAGTAAATAAGGCATATGAAGTTAATATAGTACCTAGTACATGAAATGTACTGCTAAGTTATTAAGAAAATACCACTATCTACATAGGTTTACATGTATAAAAGCCTAGACAGTTTGAGAGTCTGACCATATGTATAATTGAAAAATAAGATATTTGTCTACTATATTCAATCAGATGATTTAAGGCTAGGATATATTTGTTCTATTCAGTTTTGTAGTTTGACACAATGAAAATTTGATAGTCATTTATTAACAGCCTCCCATTATAATAGAATGGCTGCACATATGAAGTATGAAACTTTACATGTAATATTCATCTGTATTACCTTAGATCAGGCTGATTATACAATGTTCTTCTAGGATGCTGAATAGGGAGTCATCTAAGTTAGACAGTACTGTCTGATAGAGTTTTATAGACAGATAAAGCTAACTTGGATGAAGTTCACGTAAAACTCTTTGCAAGAGTATGGTTCTGTGTGGCTATTTGTGTTATCATATAATGATTCAGCAGTATTTTTAGCAGCACGTTCTCTTGAAATGTCTGTTATAGTTCAATTACAGTAAACAACTATGGAGAGAGAAATATCAGAATGCCTTCATACTGAAGTCCTACAATGGAAACCACAAAGACTGAAAACTGGCAATAAATGTGATTAAGGGCAGAAATGTATGAACAAAGTTTTTTTGAAAGGAAATCTGGCAAAACCTGATCCACAGGGCATTTTTAGAGAGTGCTATAGTCTTTCAGGTTCAAGGGAGAAACAAACCTACATAATTCAATCAAAAGAACTCTACCTAAAGCTAAGTCACCAACTAACTGAGTAATTCAAAATGTGAGAAAAGTTAATATAGTCACATATAATATAGTGTAAATGTGGACCATACATCTGTGCATACATTTTTTTAAATCTTAATTGTAACTTAAGCTTTTTGGTCAGAAGAGTAGGAGCACTAGTTTTCTTCCCATTCTTTTCATGATCTGATTATATTCCCAATGAAAACACTCATTTCAGTGGCTGGGAAATCAAGCCCTTTGTGAACATAACATTGTTCATTCTCAGCACATGCTGTTCACTGTCCACATTTTTCATCTCTGAATGTCCTTGTGTTTTCTTCTCCTCATCTTCATTTACAACTGCCATTTTTTCCTGGTTACTAGGGCATTGATTATTTCTGTTGCATCAAAACACTTTGATAGGACATCAGGAATGACTTAACAGGAGGAGATTTAAAGTATGATAAATTGTGCTGTGCAAATGTAAAATTTGTAGGAC
>WTSP01027262.1:0-10416 GCA_025331215.1 Actenoides lindsayi | reverse complement strand
CCAATCTACCATCAAATGTTAATCCAATTTGGTCTGGGTTTCCTAGTTGGTTTTGCTTCTTGCAAACCTGTTTTTTCGCAAAGTAATCGCTCCCCCCCCCCCCCCCTTTTTTTTTTCCCCTCTTTTTTGGGAGTTTTACTTCTTAATTATTAGAATGTGTAGGTTTGTATTTCATTGATTATTCAATACAAAAATCCTTCTCAAAAAGACCCCAACAATAAACAACTATTTTTTGGCTTATTTGTGGATATGTTGGGTTGGTTTTTTTTCTGGCATACCAGATATTTTATACAAGCATTTCACAAATTCAGTTAATATTGCCTGTTTCACAGAAAAAAAACTGAAATGGACATACATCTTCTATGTGAACCCACACCAATTTAAAACAGGGATACGCGTTAGCTGTCTTTTACCAAGGCTGACTACTGACTCTCTGCAGGATAGCGGGGTTTACTTCTTGGACATTAAACATCTTGTGTAATCATCTGTATCAACAAAACACATCTAGAACTCTATCTTTTCAATACAGTATTTTATATAATTCTTTTCAGAGGGCAGGAGAGCGGAAAAAAATCAAGCCCAGCATTTTAGCCTGGCAAACCCTTGAAATACTTGCTTCATAAAATGTTGAGCTTCTTTAACTGTTGCTCCACTGACACATTCATAAAGTTAGAAGGATACATTCTAAAGTTTTTGACAGAGCTATACTGTCTTGACAGTTGTCAAAGATCTTCCAAACCAATCTGTAACCTAGGGTAGTAAGATTCAAACCTATGGCAAAGAAGGTAATTCTTTGAATTGTCTCAATAAAATGTCTCACTGTGAATCAATATTAACTTTTCTCACATTTACCATGTCTGTTGCTTTGTCACAATCTGCTGTGTTCTGCTTGAAAGATTCTTCCTACAGAAGATAGAAAAGAAGGTAATTTCAGCTACATGAGTATTAAATATATTTGCTGTACCTTCAAAGAAGAAGTGGCATAAAATATATTCCAAATGGAGCTACAATGTGTGTTTGTTGGGGGCAGAGTAGAATATGCGGACAACAAAAAGTGGCTGAGGAAGAAAGAATGCTGCTTCTGTGAATACAATGCCATCATTGTGCTATAAACAGATGCAAAGCCTTTCTTCTTGCTATAGATCAAGTAAACACCGTAGCATGCAAATTATTAAACAAACAAGGCCATTTCTCTCTAAGCTCTTAAATAAAATATTGTCACATGAATAGCAAACAAAATCAATCTGGAATTTGCCTAGAAATTATTTTCACGTTATTGGTGGGATACAGGAGAACTCTCTTTGGCACAGCATGATCCAACAGCAAATTGTGCTTCCTGTACCTGGGTTGTGAAATTGTCTTCAAAGGAAAACTGAGACACAAGTAAAGAAATTCCTATCAGCTCTCAGAAAATCCCATTCTGCTAACTGTATAAGCACTCAGAATAGAGATGCACAGTCTGGTCCCAAAGCTAAGAATATCAAATGAATAGTGTGTAGGGTTAGGCTGTATGTGCTGCAAAGAACACATGATATTTAAAAGAATGATACAGGCTCTTTATGAAGGACAGAATAGGAAGAACAAGAGGGGGCATTGCCATTTATGTAAGACAGCACTTGTAATGAATGGAGTTGTATGCATGGAGCTCTACTTGGTGATGGATGAGGAGACCAATGAGAGTTTATGGATTAGGATTAGAAACAAAACAAAGGTGGCATTATAGTAGGTGTCTTCCATAGGTTACATGACCCAGAAGAATAAAAAATCAAGCCAGCTACAGATAGGAGCAGCCTCACTCTTCCTGGCCCTAGTCATCAGAGACTTTCAAACACCTTGACACCTGCTGGAGGGACAATACATGACCACATAAACAACCCAGGAGGTTCCTAGAATGCATTGATAACTTCTTCCTCCAAATGACAGAGGAGCCAATGAGGAGAGGTGCTCCACTGAACCTCATACTCAGCAAAAGGAAAGGTTTATTGGGTATATGAAGATGATAGGCAGCTTTGACTGCAGTGATAGTGAAATGGTGGCATCTAGGATCCTGAGGACAGGGAAGAGAGTGAAGAGCAAGCTCACAGCCCTGAACTTCATGAGAGCATTTTTTGATCGCATCAAAGATCCACTTGGAAAAGTCCCATGGGGTAACTTGAGGGAAGAGCGGACCAAGAAATCTGGTTGCTATTTAAGGCTAACCTCCTATTCCAGGAAAAAGAGAGTTCCACTCTAATGAATATGAAATCATCCAAAAATGCCAGGAGGCCTGTGTGGATGAAAAAAGAGCTCCAAGCCAAAATCAAATACAAAAAGAAAGCATAAATGGTGCAAGCAAGGATGAGAAACCTGACAGGAATACAGAAACACTGTCTGAACACCCAGGGATGGAGTCAGGAAAGCTAAAGCCCAAAAGGAATTTAATTTGGCCAGGGACATCAAAGACACCAAGAAGGGCTTCTATAAGTACCTAGGCAACAAAAGGAAGATTATGGGAAATGTGGGTCCATTGCTCAATGAGATTGGGAACCTGGTTACACAGGACACAGAAAAGGCTAAAGTACTGAATGACACCTTTGCTTCAGTCTTTTCAAGACTAGCCTTCAGGAATCCCAGGCCCTGGAAACCTGGAAGAAAATCTGGAGCAAGGACCCTTACTGGAAGAGGATTAGGTCAGGGAGAACTTAAGACAACTGGACATCCATAATTCTTTTTTTTTTTTTTTTTAATCTAACACTTTGTATTAAAAGGCTGCTCTTACTGAAAATTCATTATTTTGTAATTCAAAAAATGAAACTCTGAAATGCCAGTTTCCATTCAACCTTTTAATACATAAACCTGGGTACTTAAAATCCTTGCAAGTACAATGCAAGCAATAAATTTGATAAAGATGCAAAGGTATTTAATACAGCAACAACATTTATAGGGGCTTTGTAGCTTATTTCTTTTTTCTATTTTAATTGCAGGTGTAATTGTTACCTGTTTTATGTTGCCTAAATAAATTGATAGACAATAAGTACTGTCAACACTGTTTATCTTCATCAGTCACAACTAACAAATTCATATAAATAGGCTGTTTTATACTGTTTTAAAAATATTGACACATATTCTTACCTCATACCTGTCTGTATAGCATTATTGGATTCAGTGCTGAACAATTTGCAAATTTTTACCAGTAATGTTTTTCCTGGAGTGCAAACCTACCTGTTTATCTTGTATAGCTTGTTGGTTTTCTTCTATCATCTTTGACAACTGACCATTTTTGTTCCATAGACTTTGTGAAAGCTTTTTGTAGCTCTACAGACAGTTGTTTGTTTGTTTGTTTACTCTTAGAATGGACCCTGCTGTCCTAGTCTTTCACAGAATCACAGAAATTTAGGGATTGGAAGGGACCTCGAAAGATCATCTAGTCCAATCCCCCTTCCAGAGCAAGATCACCTACATCAGGTCACACAGGAATGTGTCCAGGCAGGTTTTGAATGCCTCCAGAGGAGGAGACCGCACAACCTCCCTGGGCAACCCATTCCAGTGTTCTGTTACCCTCATCATTAAGAAGTTTTTTCTAATATTTATATTGAACCTCCTACGTTCCATCTTGCACCTCTTGCCCCTTGTCCTTGAGAATGAGAAAGGCCTGGCTCTATCCACCTGACACTCACCCTTTACATATTTATAATAAACATTAATGAGGTCACCCCTCAGTCTCCTCTTCTTCAAGCTAAAGAGACCCAGCTCCTTCAGCCTTTCCTCATAAGGGAGATGTTCCACTCCCTTAATCATCTTTGTGGCTCTGCACTGGACTCTCTCAAACAGTTCCCTGTTGTTCTTGAACGGAGGAGCCCAGAACTGGACACAATACTCCAGATGTGGCCTCACCAGGGCAGAGTACAGGGGGAGGAGAACCTCTCGACCTACTAACCACACTCCTTCTAATACATCCCAGGATGCCATTGGCCTTTGTGGCCACAAGGGCACATTGCTGGCTCATGGTCATCCTGCTGTCCACCAAGACCCCCAGATCCCTTTCCCTTATGATGCTCTCCAGTAGGTCAGTCCTCAGCTTTTGCTGGTACATGAGGTTGTTCTTGCCCAGATGCAAGACTCTACACTTGCCCTTGTAACATTTCATTAAATTTCTCCCTGCCCAACTCTCCAGCCTGTCTAGGTCCAGCTGAATGGCAACATAGCCTTCTGGTGTGTCAGCCACTCCTCCCAGTTTTCTGTCATCAGCAAACCTGCTGACAGTGCACTCTGTTCCTTCATCCAAGTCGTTGATAAATATATTGAATAGTACTGATCCTAGTACTGACCCCGAAGGGACTCTGCTAGATACAAGCCTCCAGCTAGACTCTGTCGCATTGATGACAACTCTCTGGCTTCTTTCCTTCAGCCAGATCACAATCCACCTCATTACCCAATCATCCAGACAACATTTCCTCAGTTTAGCCTGTGACAATGCGGTGGGAAACTGTGTCAAATGCTTTACTGAAATCAAGATAGTTCACATCCACTGCTTTACCATCATCTATCCACTCGGTTATGTCCTCATAAAAGGCTAACAGGTTGGTCAGGTATGACTTCCCCTTGGTGAAGCCATGTTGACTGCCCCTAATGAACCTCTTGCCCTTGCCTAGAGACAGCATCAAGGTTAAGTTGTTCCATTACCTTTCCAGGGATGGAGGTGAGGCTGACTAGTGTATAGCTACCTGGGTCCTCCTTCTTGCCCTTTTTGAAGACTGGAGTGACATTTGCTTTTCCCTAGTCTTCAGGCACCTCTCCTGTTCCCCATGACTTACCAAAGGTGATGGAGAGTGGCCTAGCAATGGCTTCTGCCAGCTCCCTCAGCACCTGTGGGACCCAGGGATTTATGGATATCCAGATTGCATAATTGGTCCCTAAACCAGTCCTCATCAGCCAAGGCAAACTCCTCCTTTATCCTGACTTCCTCTGGGGCCTCAAGGGTCTGAGGCTCCTCAGAACAGCCTCCAGCAATATAGGCAGAGGCAAAGAAGGCATTCAGTAACTATGTCTTCTTTTTATCCTCTGTCACCAGGGCACCCACCTCATTCCTCAGTGGGCCTACATTGCCTCTAGTGTTAGTTTTAACTGAAATGTAGCCGGAGAAGCCCTTTCTGATGTCCTTGATCTCTCTTGCAAGGTTTAATTCCAGGGAGGCTTTAGCTTTCCTAATTGCCTCCCTACATCCTCTGACAACAGTATTATATTCATCTCAAGTGTCCATCCTCTCCTTCCATGACCTGTAGACTCTCTTCTTCTACTTGAGTTTGCCCAGCATTCCCTGTTTAACCATGCAGGTCTCCTGACACCCTTTCTTGACTTCCTACCTGTTGGGATGCTCTGAACTTGAGCTTGGAAGAAGTGGTCCTCAAATGCTAACCAACTATCTTGTGCCCCTTTACCTTCTAGTACCCTGTCCCATGAGATTTCCCCTAGCAATTGCTTGAAAAGGCCAAAGTTGGCCCTACTGAAGTCCAGTGATTCTGCTTGGTATTCTGTTCCTGCCACATGAGATCCTGAATTCCCCCATCTTATGGTCACTGCAACCAAGACTGCCCTCAATCTTCACCACTTCAACCAGACCCTCCTTGTTAGTGAGAATAAGATCCAGCAGCGCTCCTCTCCTAGTTGTCTCATCCACCATTTACATCAGGAAGTTATCATCAATGCACTAGAGGAACCTCCTGGACTGTGGATGGCTGACTGAAACAACACTGAAGCACAGTAAGGAACTCTGCACACATTGATAACATAGTTAGAGTTAGAGGTCTTTTGTCTGTCACTGTTTTGCTTAACCTATCACACATGCAAGGTAATTGAAAAGTGTTTATAGAATTTTTTTTGTTGTCAAATATTTGCCTCTGTAGATAGTAACTACAGTATCTCTCAAGGTGATCTGATGCATGTATTCATTAGGATAGCACCAAGTGGTAATCTAAGTTTTATCTTCATGAAGATTTCTGACCTTGTTCTTAAAGAGAAACCTTTGATTATCTTTGATTTCCTTGGACTTTCTCTGGGAGTTATATCATAATCTAACGAAGTTTTTATGAAACTGATTTATACATTTCTGCTCAGGCTTTCAGATACTGATCGTTGTTTACTGAAATGCTATTGTAAATAAATTGAGCAAGAGATCATCTCAAACAAATAGAGCAGGAGTCATCTCACTAAATGAGATAATTGTACCTGAGTTAATCAGCATATGCTTTTTCTTTAACCAGTGATAAGGAAAAAAATTAACAAAAACAATAATAAAAAAATATGCCCAAACCTCCAAGTTTAAAAAAAAAAATCCCACCTCTTTATTACCTGTTTTAGTCATTTACATGAATGAGATATTCCTTTTTTTTTTCCCTGTTGTATCTATTGAAGAGATACAGCACAGTCAGAACAAAAGGAACACTAAGATACACTTTGAGACTGTGAACTCAGAAATAGTCTTAATTTGATTAATATAGACAAACTCAAATATTCTTTTTAGCATCTGTTAAAATTTTCAGTAAATTTCAGTAATTTTAGGAGAAAATAAATCACAAATATTTTACTGTTAACTCACATTAATATTTGTGCCATCACATTTCATATACACACATACATGTACGTGCGTATATATACACAAATATATTTATATATACACATATATTTAGCTTCTAAGGCAGGAATGATAAAATGTACCATTCACTACAGCTGCTCATATTTCCAAATACTCTGAATTATACATTTGATAATATGTATTAATTTTTACAGAACAGGAATATTCTGCCAGACATACGCTTTTTATTTTCCTCGTAATAATTTAGTTGGAAAGTACAAAGTAACATTTTTTGCAACATATTAATATTATGGAAACAGTTTCCTAATGTGAAAATATAAAGAAATATTTAAAAATACATATTTCAAAGCAATTGCAATATAATAATTGGATTCAAATGCAATATAGATTTTTTGTCTGCCACCCGTCCCCCCAGGTAGAATTTCTTTCCCTGTTTCCACTTTTTGTTATATTTGTTATTTTATTATTCCTCAAAGTTAATGATTGACTTTAGTTTATGAAAAATGAAGATACATTTTAAAAAATGTAATCTTTGAATATCTTGATATTCATCACAGTCAGTATCAGTTTTAAAAGTATAAACTTTGAACATAAATAATGTTTCTGCTTCAGCAATACCATGCAGAATTTTGGTATGTTTCATCTCTTAGATATGTTCCCAAATAAGAAACTTTATGTCCTAAGAAAAATCAAACTTATTAACCACCTATTAGCAACACACTGCAAGCCCTTTACATTAGAGAACATAATTCAACTTTTGCAGAATTGTATTTTCAGTAGTTTCTATGTGCATATTTTAAATCCTTTCTCAATCTATTCTAATTGTCAAGTAAGATGAGATGATCCACAATTATGAATAATCATAATTAACTAGCCAAGAAGCATGCCTCACTTCACTTTCCTTTCACTGTTATCGATGTCACTATCAGCTCTTTGCACATGGAGACTATTATTGCAGCTGTCATAGAATTAAATGAAATCTATCCAGCAACATCTGGACCCTCAGAAATAAATATGAATAATTTCACCAGCTTTCCCCATCTCTGCCTGCTGTATTCTAATTATGATGTAATGGAGGACATCAGCATGCTGTGGACTTGGTGATTAACCCAGGGCAGCTGAGAGATAGGCCTGGTGATATGAACAAGGAACATAGATCAGCTCAATAAATTACCTTTTTTTCTCAAGGCTCTTAAATACAGCAGTGACCTTGTGATGGGAAACAGTAAGTTACACTTGAACCCATTTAGGAGGTCAGACATATCACAGTGCATTACAGGAGCTGAATGCTTGTTTTTCAATTCAGTTATGCAAAAAAAGGAGTATTATATATGTATGTAAAATATACAAGATGTGCATATATAGACACACACACTTCACAAGCATTTATTTTTCTATTATAGGTGCAAGTCCTTAGCTTGTTCACTTACTCTTTTTATCAATTAGCATACGCAGGCTTTCCTCCCTTGTTTGATTCCTATTTTGATTAAGCAACTGTCTGCAGGTATTGAAATAGTATGGAAAATTTTATGTTAGTAAAGTGACTAAGAACAGAAAAACAAGCTAAAAACTTTCAAATGGTATTTCCAATGTTCACACATAAATGTGAACACATCAACAAAATCTCTGTTTTAAAGTATACTCACTTTCACTGTCTTGTGTTCTGAAGACCATGGAGCTCATTTAATTCAGATTGCAGACACATACAGCTCTTTGCCTGAAATGTTCATTCAAGCAGTTATCACTATAGAGCAATGGGACTAATGATACTAGATTTATTCTGGTAACATTCTATGGTGCCTACACTAAATTAAGCAATTCAGTGCACTCAGACACTTACCCACATTGTCCTATTTGGCATCATTTGCAGACACTTTGTGCTATCAAAGCAGTTATAACAGAATGGGGAATCTACATCCTAACAAAGAAAGAACAACACCAAAACCCACAACTCAGAAGTAAACACTGATCACTATTAACCAAAAAGGATTTCAACAGTGAAAGCCCTTTTAAATCTCATTGTATTTGGTGAAAAAATAATTTTCACTACTAGCTATCAATTCCAATGCATCAACCTACCTCAGAAATCTGAACAGACCATAGTTACATTCCTTCTTTCACCCTGCTGCCTTTTGATTCTAATGATGTTTGATAATTGCAAGGATCTGAGGAAGTGCAGTTATTTAAGGACTCAGATAAATTACTATTAGCTTCTGTGAATGGCTGCTGGCCTCTGTGTCATTGAAGCTATTTGCATCTAATTCACTTAAGCTGAAGTGAAAACAAGAGTGGCCTGGGAAAGGCTATTGGATCTATTCTGTTATAGACAGAGAGTGTGGCCTTCTGAGGTGACAGGTTCTGCAGGCACTTTTTAAAACATGGGGAAATGGAAGACATATATGAAGTTATGTTGAAGAAATGATTTTTTTTTTTCTTCTTGTCAAGTTAATATCTGGAATCAGGAATATTAATCTTCCTTGGACTGTCATATTCACCAATTTGATAACATAAATCTATATCACAGTTATAGTTCCCCTGAAAAGCTTTACTTACAGTTTCCTTTTTTCTTACTCATTGGAAGAGGATACCAACATACTTTATTGTCCTTACTGTCAAGTCAACATCTGTTGAATAAAAAGGGCCTAATAACTATCTGAAAGAATGAATGCAAATGCATGTGTGGAATTCTAGAAAATTAGCTCATTCCACTCATTATAATATAAATCTCAGGTGGGAAGATAACATTTCTCTGGCGAGTTGAATCAGATGATAGTTTCAAAATTAAATCAAAAAGTAATAAAAATGCAAAAATATGATTTGACTATATCCAGAAACCTCATCTGAAAAATTTTAAATTTTTTTATTATTATTATTATAATACTCTCCAAATGATATTATACTTTCAATTCAAATTTGTGAAGAGTGGTTGAAGGCTTCCATTCTATGCTCTGTTAATTTCAGTAGTATAAGAGAGGATGAATCAGCTAATCATAGTCCGGTGTTTCACCGTGAAAGTGAAAAAATTTTGAGGGAAGAGTTTTGCCACAAAGAGGCTCTCTGAGAAAAGAACAGCAGTTTTTATTTTTCTCACTTATTCCTAGCAATGCAACAATAACCAGTCTCATAAAATTTGAGATTTTAGTTGGGAAAGGCACAGCTTGAGTTTGTTGAAAAGCCCTTATATTTATATCTGATCAGCAATACGGTTTTCTGTTTTGTGATCACAAGTCTTTTCTCTGTCTCATTTTTTTAGTGAAAAGCCCTGCTGTTTACTTCCCACATATAGCAAGTGTTATGTCCCCCTAGGCTATAATATTAAACATCCTGACACACACTTGTTTCAGTTCCCTTGTTGGTGCTTTAGAATGAAATGTGTTTATTGGGTTTCCTCCAAGTTTTGGTAACAAAATGTCTTTGAGCTTTTTGCACATGTGGTATAATTAACATCTAAATTTTTAAAAGAGCAAGTAGGAGTCCAAAAGTGGACGATTTAATGAAACAGAATCACCAGTGTCAACGTATCCTTTTTTAAAAGAACTTTGCTATTTATTCTGCTGAAGATACTACTATTTTAATAAAGCAGTGATCTTTTCAGGAATGGCACAAGTCCTTCAAAAAATGAAGCAGTGTATTTGTTGTATTTTATGTGTATTTTCTGTAGTGTATCACCTTACTCAATACAATATGTGTGAGCTGATTTCACCAAGAACAAAAGCTCAGGGAGAAAAAAAAAAAAAAAAAAAAAAAAAAGCTTTGAGCTGAAATAAAGATAAATAAATTTAATGAAAAGTTGGAAATTTATTAACTTAAGAACAGAATGAGGTTTAGCCCCCCTTCCACCACAA
>WTSP01027261.1:24308-35227 GCA_025331215.1 Actenoides lindsayi | reverse complement strand
CCCCTTGAGCTGGGTTGTGCTTAGGGACATGGTTTAGTGGTTTTTGATATGGCTAGAAATAAGGTTGGACTTGATGATCCTGAAGGTCTCTTCCAGCTGAAACTATTCTATGACTCTATGATAAATGAGAGAGTTCAAGCTTATGCTTGTTTTATTTGGTGAAGTACTTTTGTCAAGTCTGATTAGATCACAGTGTCAAAATGAAAATTAAGAGATTTGCCCTTCAACAGAAATATCCATTTTCAGTCTCCAAAATTAAGATGAGTAATACTGTGAATCCAGAAAGCTATTACGTAGTGGGCTCATGATATTCTCCTTCTGTAAATATTTGTCCTATTAGAAGAGTGATTTTTAGGGAAACCCCTTGAGATTGCTGTCCCATTCTGAGAAAGCTTTTTCCTCCACTGCTGAATCCTGGTACAGAATAAAATATTTACCTAGAAAAAATGCAGTTATATTTTGCCAAGGAAGACTTTAGTGTTAGAGTTGGATCCCAATATGATAGAAGCTGTCTGAAGGGGAAAACTCAATGGTGAATGAAGATAGTATTGTGATTATTTTTTTCATCTTTTTATGGTACTATTTATAATAAGAACTCTGTCTTGGTCTCTCTGCAGTTGATACTTATCATAACTAAGGTCAAGTATAAATTATTAAGATTATTTAAAAAAACCAACTTAATGGGTGAGGTTCCAAATAAATTACAACTGTCAAGGATTATAACAGGCAAAGAGAGCTGTTTCTAGAAATCCATCAGCAGTTAATGAATGAGGGAAGGAAGCACATACCTAGTACTTAAGAATGTATTAGAAACAATGTCAACACTTTATTATTCATAAAAACACATAGAGCTAGAACATCTGTCAAGAGATAATCTTTTAAACCTTTCCTCAAGGCACAATCAACTTTATCTGCGCTATTTCTAACAGAGGGCCTGTCAACAAGCTCTTGATTATGTCAAGCTACGAAAATAATATGACTGTTCAAGACAGGCTTCTCTGGTACTACTATGCAAAAAATGGTTTCTAATATCTGTTCTATGCCACCCATAGCATAACTTAAGGCCACTAATTCTTATCTTCCCTACCTGGAAAAAAGAGAGCACACCACTCCTTTGCTCTTTGCAGATGTTTTCTGTACTCTGAAGTGATGTTATTTCCCATAAGGGTTCTTGTATTTGGACCAAAACCTAAAATCTGTTCAAACTACTTTTAAAGGTCAGTTAGACTTCTGATCATTCATGGTCAACATTTTTGTTCAACAGAAACTAGACTCAACTTTACAGCTGAGAGATTACCAGTTTCATTTGCCTTTGAAAATGACATTCAAGTTTACACATATCATGCTGTTTGTTTTTTCTCTTTCCTGCAGCCTTGCATTGGTGAATCATGCTCAGTTTTAATCGTATTTTTTTGCTTCAGTCTTAAAAATAAAATGTTAAATTGCGGCTAGATGTTTAATTTAATTGAAATGAAGTGAAGATTATACCAGAGGACAAAATAAGGAAGGTAGTTTCCAGGGTTCTTTAAAAATGGGTATTATGCTTATCACTTTTCTTCCCTCCAGTGCCAGGGGTGTTAGAAGAGAGCCGTTTCAATTCCTTAATAAATAAATAAATAAATAAATAAACGTGGGGGATTTCACAAATTTCATAACCATTTCTCTCTTTGCTTTAGAAATTATCTACATTCTTCAGAAATTATCTACGTTTTTGCCTTCTGAATCTTGGTGGGTTGATGTTGTTGTTGTTTGTTTGTTTTTTCCTCTTATTTTCAAAATAGGTGTTTGATTTGACATTTTCATCTTCAAACTAAAAATAATTCCATGATTGAAATAGAAGCAGTTTTGATATTGGATGAAAATGCCTCCAGGATTGGAAAGTAGAAGACAGACAAATTTATAAATGTCTTTGAATAGTCTAAGAAAGGTGCTGTTTCATATACCAAAACATAAACAGTAAAGAGTGTGGAAAGAAGAATGATCAAGAGAAGTTATGTGTGAAGGTAATCCTCTATGACACTGATACTCCTCTTGTAAGTTATGATTATACACTATTAAATTTACTTAGGGAATGGGCTGAATTCATATGGCCATATCTGAATTTTGAGCTCACTCCCATGGTATTGAGGGCTGCTTTACTTCGTACTTGGATTAACCCTTTTGTACATCTTCATGCCTGTTGCTGCTTTGAGAGCTCATTTTGTGTCACAGGGCAAGCCCCCATTTCAGGAAGGTGCTCCATGGGTTGTACACCCTTCTGAGTACAGTTTCAGCCAGGCTATGTGCTCCCTGGTGGAAAATCCTGGGATTATTGGACATTTGGAGAGAGTGGATGGCTTCTCTCTTGTAGCAGAGACAAGTACCTGCCAAGGTGGGGAGGACAAATTCCTGTAACAAGAAGAGCTCCAGAGAGGTTGTGGACGTGAAACAACAGCAGTGAGATCCCCAGAAATCATCCCTCTACATCTATCATGAGCTAAACTATGGTCTCACCAATACACTTAGTACCAACCTCCAACATCTAATGAATGGAATCAAAGGGCCCAAGACCAAGCCTAATCTCTGAGGGTGCTTTTGTCCAGAAGGGACCTAAAACAGACCCAGGAGAACAGAAAATCAAGCTCAAGATCCATAGTTCTGCAATTACTCTATTACCCTGTCTCAAGAAATTAATAGTTTGGAAAAGACTACTAGAAACAGGTCATGTAGAAAATGGATGCTGCCTAGACTTACTACTCAGTCTCTTGACAGTCCAAGGACTTCCTCAGCAGGAGGTTTCTTTCAGGCAGTGACATTCAATAGCCAATAACCTTCATTGGACCTACCTTGCATGAATTGCTTTGAGTCCTGCCTGATTTCATTCCTATGTTTGGTTTCCATGGTTCCTAAGGTGATTCATGCCACAGCCTGACTATGTTTATTGTAAAAAACCACTTTCATTGTCTGTCTTAAATCTGATGCATGGGAGTTTCGTGTCCCTTTTGTTATAAGAAACAGTGTCATAATTCATTCCTTAGTCACCCCCTTTCCACCTCTCCAGTTGTCTTTTACTGATGAAAGAGCTCTTCTCCTGCCAGAGACTCCATCCTCTGCTCTTCTCCCATTTGTCTTTTTTCAGATGAGGGAGCAAAAAATGGACTTGGTATTCATGATAGAGTTTGTTAATTGATACAATTGCAAAAATGTGTTTTTCTTTTGTTTTCAGTTCTTTTCCAAGTCATATTACTGTAGTAATAACGTTGCAGCCAACAATACTGGGGGAAAACTTCAGATGAAAAACAGATGACTTATTGAAAGACATTATCTTTATCCATAAGCTTTGCCTTCTTAATGGGTCCCAGTATTATATTTGCTTTTTTGGGTGCTTCCGTACATTGATCTAATGGCTCTAACATCTATGTTCTGAATAATTATACCTAACCTAGAAAACACAGATAGGGCAGTTTCTTCACATATACATTATGTTACTTCTATTGCTACTGAATGTCACCTGCCATTTTAGCACTTATCACTCTGTGCTGTGCAAACCTTAGTCAAGCATAAGACTAGTTTCCAAAAGTTGTGCTGAAAAATGTCTGATTTTGTTATACTATTTGAAAAACATGTCATCTTACCATTCAATATTTTCTTCTAGGTTATATATGAGAGGGTCAACAAGAATTCCTAGGAGATCTTACTGAAAATGTCTTTTCACTATGAAACCTCACAGTTTATTCCTGGAATTTATCTCCCATGACAACTTAGTTTCTTTAAGAGACTTTCACAGGAGATCATGTCAAAGTTGATTGTAAATCTACCTATGCTGTATCAGCTGACTCACCTTACACACAGATTTGCTTCAGAGTAAACTAGTATACTGGTGAAGCGTGATTCCTCTTGCAAAAAACATGATGTTTCTTCCCAAGTATAACATTTATGTCTGTTATCTACAGATTGTTTTCTTTTTTGCTATAGTTACAGATTTATCTGGCACTGTAATTACTTACTGGTATTTAGATTTCTGGTCCAGTCCTATAGCCTCATTTATGCATCTGGTGTCATGTTTGCCATCTGCCAATCCTTCTGTGCCAGGGTTTATTTGACCAGAAGTTGCACACTGCTACTGCTATCTGAGCTGTTTCACGTCTTGATCTTTTCTAACTCTTGGATGAATACCAGATGGACCTGACAGTTTTTGCAGTTCATCTTTTCATTCAAAGAAGTTTTTTGAGGAAACTGAAATTTTATTTTGAACCAACTCTTTAGACATTTCCTCTGCCAAAAATGGCTCTGGCATATGAATTTGCTTTAGACAACACCACAATACTTAATTGCTATGTTGGGTTTTTATCACTAGCACATTCCGTGGTTTTGGTTGTGGTTTTTTTTGTTTCTGTTAACTCCACAGCTTCCTTGGAATGAAAATACATTTGTTATTTTGGTTTTATGTCTTTAGGTAGTTGTTCTACTCTTTGTCTGCCTTATACTGGTTTTGTGCCTAATTTCTAAAGATTTCACTGGTGACTCTACCTTTCACATGGGCTTGATTCCTGTGTTAAAAAATTCCTTGTCTTACAACTGGTAACCATCTTTTGGCTGTTGAACCCAGCTGCTTTTGTGTATGTGTGCATGTGTTGTATTTACAGTCCTTCTTGATCTGTCATACATATTTAGTTGGTTTAGTAAATAAAATACATCTCTGATGTTTGTGAGTGGTTTATATTTTGAACTTTTACTTCCAATTTCCTTCTAACGAATTTCATTGTTTTTATGTTGCCCAAACCCATCCCATTTAAATAAATATTAATTCAGCAATTTTTTTTCTCCTCCTGTAAGAATACTGCACTTCAGCATCTTGTGGTATGTTCTACGGGAGTTTAAGACTTCTATATTGAGTGAGGTTGCTTGGATTTTTTACAGCTAATCCAAACTTTGTTTTTCTTCCTGTGAGGTCTCTGACAAGTTGATTCAAGAGGTAACAATTTATGATGTCTAAAATTTCAGTCCCTGTATCATAATCCAATGTGATTTCAATTGTTCATACAGTGGTGCAGAAATAAGCTAAATACTCCATTGATTGAGTATATTCTCAATAATATGACATTTCATAATAAGTAAATAGTTCAGTAAGTGACCTGTTATAACTTCCTTAGACTTTGTGCTTTATCTACCATCTGATCTCTCAGTTGTCTTCTTGGTGAATCACAGTGTGTAGTTTTAGAATAGGATATAGACAAAAATGAGATCTCAGAATCTCTGAGTAAGGAGTGGAGTCATCATGAAACAATAAAGCTAGGTCCCAGACTGCCCACAGACAGAAGTTTGTGCCATGCTCTTGGAGCAGCTGTTTTCCATCATGTTAGAAATGCATCAGAAAGCAGTATATCAGATTGGTAGCAATGAATTCCAGTGGACCGAAACCCCATGCCTGAACAGGAAGGGAATAACATTAGGCCTGTAGTACTGCCCACCCAGCTGGGATGGAGAGAGTTAACTGCAACATGTTAAGAAAGTGCAGGGAGGCTGCTGATGAAAAATAAAATAAAAGAAAAAATGTGTAGAGAAAGGCAGGCAAGAAAATTTTTATGCTGGTTAAACCATGATAAAACATTTTTGAAACACCAGGTATTCTTGAGCTGCAATAATACTCTGTGCTTAAATATCCAAATCTATTGAAGAACTACATGACACCTGAAATAAATTTTTTAAAAAACTTAATTGTTTCAATGTATTGCAGATTCTGGCATTAAAATGAAATGGGAAAGAGATGAGCACTTTTGAATATTCTTATTTCCTGAAAAGAACCACATTAAATTGGACATCACTGTATATAAACAAGCAGCTATGATTATACTGTTGATTACAGTGGCACTTGATGTGGGGGTCTCCAAGTTATTAAGGGTGGGAGCTGGAAGGTTGGGCCAACTCAGTGCAAAGCTATGTGACTCTATTCAGGCTTCTAGCAGACTTCTAAAAGCAGCACCATAACGTCACTTTTGGGGATGCTGGTCAGGATAGTCACAATTCCAGACTGACACAGCTGTGCTTTTCTGGGACCATATAGTCATGGTATAGCCATATTTCAGATACAGAAAATACTGAAAATGTCCTTATGTTCTTCAAGCCTTGAACGGTTTACCTTCACTTATGTGAACTGATCACTTTCAGTTTACCATTTAATGCTCAAGTCCTTGGTCTGCTTTTTTCTAAAAGCTGAACAATGGAGAGACATTCACATCCAGTAAAGATCTAACACAAACTATGTACAGATAGTAAGCCATGGTCTGGGAAAGAAGAAATAGACATAGTGTTAATATTTCTCACTAAATGTTTATATGAGTGTGTTTGCTGGCCAGCACTTTATGTGCTTTAGTTTGCTTACAGAATTTTGTATTATACTCACTGAGGACCTAATGGTATTTGTAGGCTAATTCAGAACAATGGTTATAGGGGGAACTACTTCTCAAATGGAAAAATTGAGGCAGTGTTTAATATAAGTTTAGAAGCAATAGTGATTCCAGTCATAAATCTGCACTTGGAGTTTGAAGCCTGTTTGATGACAGAATCAACAGATTTCAAGTCTTGATTCTCTTGCTTTTTGGATTTTTCTTCTGAATGTCCTATTTGAAGATGGATACTCCTGATCATTTGCTAACAGTTCCCAGAGAGTTGATTTTAAAGTTGCTTTGATTAGTAGACCATAATCACTGTAGGTACTTGAGAAGCAAACAAGGGTCCAAATTTCAAGAAAGAAGAAAATGAGATAACCCAGTTTTCAAGTCAACAGTCAACATCACAGTTACACAGTATTGATCTCTCTGAGTTGTGCTGTGACCTGAGAAATCAGGTGCTGTGTAAATGAATGATAAAACTACTTGGTATCTGTTTCACGTTATGGCTTGACAGTTTTATAGGCTTTAGCTTGTCTTGTATGGCCTTGGTCTTTGTGGGTAAGAGAAACTAACTCTAAACAAAGCAGGGACTCATTGTTGACAAAGAAGGGCTATCATAGATAAGCCAGGCCATACAGTTCTGTGGTTAGCAGCCTGTGAAACGTCAACATTTTGGACCAAAGGTGAAAAGTACACTGTGAAGAAGACTGCAGGCCTTCCTCCAGAAGACCCCAGCCCATGACCACCAGACGTCAGTGCGCAAGCACCAATAGGAGGAGGCCTATGATAACGAGTTCCCAGAACTGATTAGAATAATCCAACCCCATAAAATGAATATGTAACTAACTCTGTTGAATATGCATGATTTAGTGTAATAAGTACCTGCTTGTTTGACACGTCAGGGTGCAAGCTAGGAGGAGCAATCCCCCTTGCAGCCGGTGCCACAATAAACATACCTGCTTTATAACCTTTCACAGGTTGTAAAGTTTGTTTCCGCATGTCAGTATATGGCTTCTGTGGAAACTCAAATGCAAAATTATACTAAAATAAGAATAGATAATGCAAATCTGATATCACCCAGAGTAACAAGAGAAAAGTTATTGTAATGTACGTCATACACTCTAGAAAAGAGAAAGTCAGATATAGACCACTTCCTTTCTGGAAATGAGCAGGAGAAAGCAATATATTGTATCTATGAGCTTTCCTACTCTCTGCAAGCCTGAAAAATATTTTATCTCTATTATCTTAAAAGAACTAGTCAGAACTACTAACATAAAACTGAATTTTAATATTGTAATTATTGATTTCACAACACATGATCTGAAAGTGGTCACTTAATGAAATAGAGAGACTAATATAGGTACCTGCATTTTACTCTGTACCTATCAGGGTATGTCTTCTTGTTTAGTATTGTAAGAGAGGTTAACTTCATGGAACTTCTGCATAAAATTTGCAAAAATATATGGGAAGTACCTGGAAATTTTTTCACTTCAGGCAGAAACAAGCAAATGACATAAGATAGAGGCTTTAAGGTTATATTGAGAAAAACTGCAACCAACCATAAAGGAAAGCAAATAAAAAAAACCCAAACCAACACACAAACACCTAAAGACATTTCTTCCAAGAGAGTTTATAGTGAACTGACTAAGAAATCAATTTGGAGGAAGTTCTGTTTAAAATTATGTCACAGAACTGATCAGTTCTGTGATCTCACCATGCTGATGAACATCTGGGAGAGTACAAGGAAGTGGTAATTAGAGTCTTAGGATAGCTTAAGAAATGCTCATGAAATATAACACATGGGCATAGTGTCATTATGACAAATTCAGGAATCAGTACAGTAGAGATTTGTAAGGTAATCTTTTTTGTAGAAACAAACTCTCTCTTGTAGAAAAAAATTCTCTCTTTGTAAAGAGAGTCAAACTAAAAATAATGAAAAGGCTTTTACCAATTTAACATTGTGCATCTGAAAGTTTTTAATCTTTGAATCATGCTTGTGACTCATGCTATTACTAAAACTCAACAGAATTCAACATCTCATAATTAAAAATACAGCTAAAGAAAATGCCAGTCAGTATCTGGGTGCAGAATAGATCATAACAACACCAGCATCATGGGCCTCTGGAGTATGTAGTGACAATTAATAAGTTCTCTCTTGGTAAATCCAATCTCAGACTAACTTTTTAAAGTATTTTTACTTAATTTGAATTAAATTCCTGTTATGCTGAATGTCATGCTCTGAAACAGGAACATTACAATATTGTAAGTACATAAATATTAAGAGGCAAAAATCCTGAAACTTTACGGTAAGGAACTGAATAATGCTCTGTAGTGGCATGGCATTTTCCATCCAAGGAGCTCAAGACTTCTATATTGTTGGCAGCTGAAACTCACATCAATACTATGAAGAGCCTTGGTAATGCTACCAAACACTTAAATCTTCTCCAGCACTTCTCCTTTCCTCTGCTCTGGTCTGTCTCACTGTCTACTCCGGGGGCATGCTAGAGCCAGTTCTCTGAAAAGATTGAAGAAAACTGGTGCTTCCCCCACCTCACTGGGAAACAAGTGTATTGTGAGAAACAAAGAAGAGCAAAATACTCTTAGGCCCAATTTTTGGACCCACATAATTGCTTTTTTCCAGCTGTCAGTACAACCTTCCACAAATTTTGTAGGTTCATGCAATTTTTCATGTGTTCTCCTAAATAACAAATTTATGATGCATTTTCAAATAATGGAAAATGCTTCCAAATTTTACAAGGAAGAAATTAATAAATATATTAGCTCTGTTTGGCAAGAGCACAGAGCAGGTGAGATGGCAAGAACAGTGTAAGAATATAACTGTACCTGAATGTCTTCTCTCCCTGGGCATGATATCTCCTTTTTAAAATGCAGATTGGTCAATACATATCTTCAGGGGAAAAAAAAACTGCTATCATTCCCTCAAATCTAGAACCCATGGGAAATGTCTTGGTAATATGCTTTTGTGGAATCCTTTGCTGAGAGATGACACTTCTTCTTGTCATTCTCTCAAACAGAAAACACAGTTGTTACAGCATGAGCTGCTCTGCTATGAAAAAAAAAAAGCCTAAGAGTTGTAAACATTGCTTTGAGATTCTCATAGCACAAAAAATTGAGACGTTTCTAGGCTTTAGTCTTTAATAACATTTATGAAGCTAAATTGTTTACCTTTAATCAGGTATGCGTGAAGATTGCTAGGTGCAAGCCTCACATTTCCTTCATACAATCATACAATAGTTTGGGCTGGAAGAGACCTTTAAAGGTCATCCCTGCAATAAGCAGGGACATCTTCAAGCAGATCAGTTTGCGCAGACACCCATCCAACCTGACCTTGAATGTTTCCAGGGATGGGGCATCTACCAGCAAGATAGGTCGTAGGCTTCTCTTTCGATGATGAAGTATCTAACAGGTATCCCACATTTCCTTATTTCCAAAGTTGTTGAGTCATTTTTCACACTGAATGAAAGCAAATTCAGGTTTTGAACCTTCTTCTGTACGAAAAGGTTTGGCAGCAGTTCCACATGGGTTTCATCAAGTGGTTACCATGGTTAGGTCCTTTTGAAAATTTGTACATAATTTTTCAGTCCAGCAGTCAGAAGTTATGTAGTTTTGGTGAGATGATCCACTGTTCTGCTTTCTCAGCATTGTATTCTGACATTGTCTTCATATGTGTCTCTATATCCATGCATGTACAAGGACAAGCATATGCACATGCACACACATCACATACACTCAGGGGTCTCTCAAGGCATTACAAGACTTTTGTCTTAATAACTACATTATTGTCATTGGCTGTGCTGTAGAGATTTCAAATAGATATATACTCAAGGAGACAGAAGAATGTGAGAGAGTGAAGTTTTATGACAGTTGGAGCAGTCAGTGAAGCCTCTGTTGGGACATAAAGATGGCATGAGTTTATACTCCAGAACCCTGGAACACTGAATCTGATGTTCAAAACAGAGATGCTGAGGTACAAAGGACACTGATTTTTGAGCACTGTATATTTCTTGGAGAGTATGAGGTTACTTGAAGATGCAGGACTTCCCTTTTCTGACAAAGGCAGGAAGTTTTCTGACTGTCTGCCTCTCTGTGTGTGAAAGGACGGGGACATGGAAGAGATGTACATTATTCCATAAGTGCAAGAGAGACCAGAGCAGCCTGGCAGGTTTGTGATATACTGTTGTGAAAGAATAGTGAAATGCCACTCTGCTCCCCATCTCCATGTTACCATCAGGAAGCCTCACAAAGTAGAGAGGGAGGAAGAAACTGTAGCACTGTTTTCCCACCATTGTCACCAGTAGAGTTAGAGGCACAAGGACTTCACAGGCAGGCTTAGGAGATAGGAGAAGGCAAAACCCAGGATGGTCATCTGGAAAGCAATAGGCTGAGGATGGAGTGAGAGCTAGGGGCACAGCACAAGGAGGAGTCATGTGTGTCTTGGAAGGCAGCCATGGCATAACAAGATCATCTCCAAGCTGGGTAGTAGGCAATTGCCAGCTGGTGGCCTGGAGGGCAAATAATTACCTTTTA